>ML821222.1:24116-35128 GCA_009831015.1 Picea engelmannii
ATTTTCTCGCACTCAACCCATTTCTCTTGGATTTCCCGATGAGGTTCCTGAGCCATTTTTACCCAATATTTGTTCGATTTCCTTATGCGGTCGATGCTGCTTTCGTTTAGTACTCGGATGCTGTGCTCTTCGGCGTCTCAACCTTGTTTCATCGTGTTGATATAGTCGATCCTTTCCACGGTTTGGTGTGCTTTCTCGTACCACCTCTCCATATCCTTTCACATTGCCAGTGCCATGAGGGTGTCTTCTTGAATCTCATATATCCTTGCAGTGAATATGTGCAATTCATTTGTAAATTTGTTGTAGGGCTCCTTGAATTCGCTCCTTAGGAACACTGCGACCTATGTGGTGTCCTAGTAATACTTCACCAAGTGGCGCAAATGTTCCAATTCTTTCAGAGTAGCAGCCAACTCCTCTCCATCCCTTTTTTCTCTATCCAGGGTGGCATCTATGATTGCCATCCCTGCACCGATAAGTTCAGATGTTTTGTCATGCTCTGTATTTATCAAATTTTCCTTTGTGGTGATGAGGATGGAGCGATCTAGAGTGATCCTCCTCTTCTTGGTGGTTCTTTGCATGATATCTTTTCTTTTCTAGTCGTAAGCGATGGCATTTATGTCAGCGACTTCATACACAGGTTCGGGGGTTTGCTGATCTCCCCAGGTGAGCGTATTTCCCATGCTCCCAATGATATATATTTGTTCAAGATTGGGTTCTTGAACTTCCTCCCTATGTTCTGAAATTCTGGCTTATGTTTGTTTCTCATTGAGAAGTTGAGTACCGATTGAAATTGAGGCATCGGGGGTAGGCTCGATACTTACTTTATTATCGACCGTTGAGACACCAATTTCTTGCTATGGAGCTTCTTCCTTTTGTTCGCCCGACCCTGGCTCATCCTTCGGACTATCCGCTTGGGTCTCCGGTGCATCAGGAAGCTTAGTGTCTAAGACACTTTAGACCTTTTGTTCATTCTGTGGAAGGCGGATTTGAGCGTCGGGAGCTAGCGAAGATGCCTTCTCAGGCTCCTTTTCCTCTATGATCGACACAGGAGTCACAAAGGACATCTCCATACTTTCTTCATCATCATAGATGTTTATCAATTCACAGAGGGGGTTTTGTATACTTTTTCTCCCTGATGGTCATACGATCTCCGGCTAAGCTGAAACATCCCTGGGTGATACAACTTATGGCGTTGTAATTTCATGGTTATCTAACACGATGATTTCGTCAATTTCTATTAGCTCAAGGCCGCTTGGACCTATATGGATTTCATCTGGGTTGTTGGCATGGGACCATGCCATTCCTATGAGGTCCAAGTCATATTGTAGTTGATCAATTATTCACTGCGCCTATTCTATCATGAGAAATCCCCTTGTTCGTGCGTCCTGTGTCATAGAGAATCCTCTATCTTGCACCGGGGCCACCAGGGGAGCCTCTGTTGCTTCTGCTGCTATGATCTCTTCTCTAGCTCTAAGGGCCTCTTGAGTCGATTTCTCTATGTTTGTCACCTATTCATCCAGGCTCATGGCCCTGAACTTGATCATTTTGGGGTCGACCATCCTTGCTACCACCTCGTCCTAGTACTGGGCATTTTTTGTGAAGACTTCATCTTCAAATTTGTCTTGGGCATACGACCAATAGGACGATACTTGTGAAGCGTGTTGCAAGACCAGGCCCTTTAGATCATGATTGAAAAATCGCCCTGTCTGAAACCTGAAATCGAGTTGTCTCAACCCTTATTGTTTGGCTTGAGCTGTGTCTTTAACCAAGTAGAAACCTACATGGAATCCATAGGGAATGAACACTCATTTCTTGTCTTTGACCAGGGTGGAATTGTAGCCTTGCAGGATGGTTTGATAGCATATCTCCCCCACTACAAGCCAGTCAGGGACATGTTCTAGTAGGATATGTGGTGCTCCAGTGGCCCCGAACACCCGAATGTAAGTGTCACGCTCGTCCAAGTACCAGTGGCCTACTTTGGAAATCATTTTCTTGGCCACAACTAATAGTCTCGGGAATTATTTATTAAATATATTGAAATAAATACGTGCAATGAATTCATCGGAGATGAGGGTGTAAGACTTCTTGTACCTATTCTCCCATAGGATGTTGAAATAGACGTGGACCGAGAGTTCTGTGACATGCCAACTCAGGTTCATGCTGACGAAAATGCTTGGGGCGCACATGACATCAAGAAAGTATGAATCCATGTAGAAGGTTGGTCTCTCTCCTTCCTTCAGTGTCTGATCCTGTTGTATGAAGATGCTCAGTTTCTTAGAAATGATCGATCCTTAGTTGAAACTGCTCCCAGAAACTGCGATCGTGTAAGCTAAGGGCATCGATGCCTCTGAAAATATGCATCAGTCCTTCTCTCCATATAATCGGCAGATGAGAGCCATCAAGTAGATGTATGTATCCCTTAAGTTGGTCGTTTGGTACTAGCCAGTTCTCCGGTTGGTGTATTTCTTGTCTTCCCTCCACCATGAGGCCATCACCCAGCTGGTGTCATGACACTCATAGAACTTAACGACGAAATCTATATTCAACCGCTCATTGGGGTCTCGGAGTTTGTCGTATTTATGGACCTCTACCGGAAGGAACACCCCGACACACCCTCCATTGTCATCATTGATTAAACACTTCTATGTGTCTGTGTGGTCGATGAGCCATTTCAAAATTTCTATACAGGGAAAAACAAGGGTTTTTATCGCCACCATATGTAGGTACAACCGTCAGATATTTGAAAACACCACGTCATCGAGTGCTCTCACATCTGGGTCACTATGTGGGATATATTTCGGGTATTCCTCCCGACTCATATTTTTAAAGAGCTCTCCCCAATGTGGGAATGTCGCCTTGGTCCTTGTGCTCACCTACATATCTCCAAAGGCCAAACGCTGAATAAAAACCTTCTTCGTTGTTTTTTTGATGATAGGTTCCAGTCTCAGAGTGTATTCCAATTTTTTTGTGACCCCTAGAGAGGAGCCTTCACCTACCTCTGGTTCTTTCAACTTCGGCACCCTCAACGATCGTCTAGTGGTTGGATTTCTTGGCGACATTATTCTTGCAATTGAAATAAACCTTCAGATACTGTGTAAATAACAAAATTGGATAAAAATATATAAAGTGTAAACATGTAAAATCTACAGACTTGGATACATACATGTAAAGCTTTCTAAACTTGGTTATTTGATACCCACGGGATCTCTGCAGCTTTCGAATTGTTCGTCTCACTTCTCCGGATGGCCTGAATTTCCTTGTGCGCATAATGATTCCGCTTACAATGGCTCAAGAGAATTTAAACCAATGAAGAACTTACCATGTCGCATCATCCGTTCAATTCGGGTGATGAGTACAATTTAAACAAATCTGCCATCGAATCTCTACAACTTAAATTTATCGTGGGTTGATGGTGGAGGCGTGGGGGTGATATGGTCTATCGGTGATTTTAAACGACCATTTTGATTGGCACACGAGGTAGAAACTAACACGGGATTTGGTATTAATTATCCCCTTAAATGCTCAAAATCTAATCGTATCTAACGCTAAAAAATCCCATCGTGTCGCTTTTTCAGTGGGTGAATCGAGGATCGAGGATGCACTATGAATGTTTTCGTCGATGTCCCTCGCAAAAGATCTGACACCGATCAATATCATCGTACAATTTCGTCATGGAAAAGATGACTCAGAGGTGTGACTTGGACCAAGGGAACCAAGCATGACTCGGGGTAAAACTAGACTGTACGGTTCTCTAATATGGAAAGACACATGGCGTAGAAGACCGGTGACCCAATTCACGTGTATTAATGAGAGTCGGGACTTTCCTTAAGTTGTGTGTTCTAAAACAAACCTTGGCTTGCCGATGCCGATAAGGTATCCAGGGTCGACGATTGACGATAAACCTATCACGCGTTTCTCTTCGGATTAGCTTCCTTGAAAAGTCCCGATGCCGAAACACATCAGGGATCGGTGATCGGGAGAACTCTTTAGCATGGTCAGAATGTTCGTCACTATTCTTTTAGGTCTTCCCTGATTCCGATAAACGCATCAGGTATCGACTATCGACGATACATTTTCTTTCTTTTTTAACATCTACTCCTCTCGTATTTTACCGATGTCGAAGAGGAATTGGTTATTGAAGATATCCTCATGCAAAACTTTCGGGCAAAAACTTCCTTTTGTCGATGTCAAATCTGAGAGTGTCGGGTGAAGTGTTTTGGATTTTTTATTCTTTATTCAGACTTTAAGGATTTTTAAGTCACGGGGTTTCATAAATTCTGACAAAACCTGAAAAGCTAATGAGAGTCAAGAAAATAAGCAAAGACAAACATTTCTCAAAATGAAGTCGAATCAGACAGTGCAAAGATCAAGTGGTACCCAAAAAGTGAAAAAATGACAGGWTTTTTAGGGTGTGTTGAGTGCTCAACAGATTCTTCTTGTGAACAACAAGTCCAAAGTTCTTCAAATGTGGGATAATCCTTCYTTGTGTTCATGCTTGCGACAAATGCATCCCATGTCTTGGGAAGACCATTGAGTACTATATTTACTAGTTCCTTCTCTGAAATGATTTCTTCAATAGCTTGTAGTTGATCTCTTAACTAAGATATTCTCACAAAGTATGATGTTATGTTGTCATCATCATTCATTTTCATGTCATAGAGCTCATTCTTCAAACTCATTACTTGTCCAATGTTTCTGACTGAGAAGAGGTTAGTTAGGGTATCGTACATCTTCTTAGATGAGTCAAGATGAGAGATGTAGGGTATCAAGTGGTCTTTTACAGAGTCCACTATGATACTCATGGCATTGATGTCATTGTCCTTGAACTTCTCCAATTTCAACGTTCTGAGGTTCCTACTCTTTTCCTTCTTCAACCCGTGGTTCCATAATATTTCCTTTCATGATATCCAACACTTTATTTTTGGCAAGGATGAGGTCAATACTTGTCTTCCATGCTCTGAAGTTAGAAGCCCCTTCTAACTTGTTTTCTGACTTCATAGAGTAAGTCATGATTGCTTTGACTTGGTCAAATTTTACTTTGACTTGGTCAACCTTTGACTTTGACCAAAAAATCAAACTTGGTGTCTTAACTTGCTGAGAGTACTAGGAGGTGCGTTGGGTTAGGGTGCACTAAGATATCCAAAAATTAGGTCAATATCTTCACTTAAGATGCCTCAACAAAAGGGTTAGGCTTTCGTTGCTACAACAAAAACTGACTGCAACTGCAACTATAACTGAGCAAATCCTCCCAAACTATCTTCCAGTGGTTAGACTGTTCAAAGATAGTGTGGGCCCATAACCTATTAGAAATAATAGGTGTTCTCTTTTAACCATAGACAATATAGCAATATTGTCACCCAACCATAGGACGAAGCCACCCTCGAGCACCTTAACCTTGACAGAGAATAATTCAAGAAGCAAACCCTAGGCCTAATAGCCAATCATTGTAGCATACCTCTCTCTAGAGCTAGAACACAGGACATAAAGTCCAAACCATAACCAATAGAAAGTCCAAGCCTAAACCGAGAATACATGTTGCAGTAGCTGCAACTGCAACTACTCTCCAGAATTGGGTACTTACTCAGTTTATGCAATGTGCACTTTTACATTTCCGCAGTTGTGAGCTGTGTGTATCAAATGAGATCTAGCGTCTTGTATTTATATTGCTTCTCCTTAGTTCTCTGGGCCAACTTCTCATTCTGGAGGCTAAAAACTCAATATTAATTATTTCCTTTAGTCGACTTGTCTTCTAGGGTTATGTCCAAAGATTTAAGGTTTCTTCTTGCTTCCTAGAATATTATATTCTTGTCAGGGTTACATGTGGAGGTTAATACCTCCCACAACTACCATAATATCAATAAGAAGTACCAGTCCATGTTTTCGCAGGCTCAGTTTCAAGGAGTAAAATTTGGATTTTCTGAAAACAGATTGCACTAGCCTACTCGCCTCAGCCAAACGCACCTCCTGGTAAGTTCAGATTTAATTTATGGTAACTTTCAATTTTTGGTCATTTTCCTAGCTCCAGGTCAATATGTTTGCAAGTACCAAGCTTGTTGATAAGTTAGAAAGTGTGGAAAACTTCCGTTCCTGGAAGTATAGGATTTCACTCATTCTTGAAGAGATTGACCTTGCAAAATTCATAAAGGAAAATGTACCAGAACCCGAAGAAGATGCAACTAAAGAAAAGTACAAGAAGGATATGGTTAGGGACAAAATGATCATTGCAGACTCCATTAAAGATCACTTGATACCTCAAGTGGCTTCAAAGAATACCCCAAAAGAAATGTTTGTTTCCCTAACCAGAATTTATGAAGGAAAGAACATCACCTGGAAGATGAACTTGAGAACCCAACTCAAGAGTACAAGGATGCATAAAGGAGAAACAATCCATGACTATTTCTCTAGGATTTCTCAATTAAAGGAACATCTAGAAGTAATTGGAGACAACCTAGATGAGGATGAACTCATAATGACAACTCCTAATGGTCTCACAATATATTGGGATTCTTTCATCCAAACCATCTGTGCAAGGAAGGAAAAACTCTAGTTTGGCAGTCTTTGGGAAGAATGTGTTCAAGAAGAAGAAAGAGTAGCTAACCGGGAATCATTACTATTAAGGGATCAAGATCAAGACCTATTTTCTCATGCTAAAGGAGGAAATAAAAGGTCTCACTTCCAGAAGGAGACTCATCAACATAAGGAATCTCACTCCCCAAAGATATTTGACCATTTCCATAAATAATCTCACCCTCCAAGGAGATTCCAGAAGTTTCAAAAAGGTCAAAGAAGAGAAAAATATTTCTCCTCTTATCAATGCTGCCATTGTGATAATATGGGACATATTGCTAAGAATTATCCATCGATAAGGGAAGAATACAAGAAGAGAAATAAAAGACACCATTCCCATGCAGTTGAAGATGAAGAGCCACCCATGAAGATGGCTAAAGAAGAGATTGAAAACTATGTCTTATTTTCTGACCTCTCAAGATCTGTGTCACTTGGAGAGGATACTTGGCTCATAGACAATGGTGCTTATAAGTACATGACAGGTCAGAGGGAAATTCTCTCTATCCTTACAGAAAATAAATTTTCCCAGAAAGTTACACTCGAAGATGACTACCAGTACCCTATCAAAGGAGTGGGAGAATCCACCTACAAACTTGATTCAGGGACTCCGATGAAAATGAAGGATGTGTTATATGTACCAGGTTTGACAAAGAACTTACTTTCTATCTCAGATTTAGATAATAAAGGTTTCAGGGTTTCTTTCATAGATGGTGAATTTCTTATGTGGCCTAAAGGAAAAACCATAGAAGATGCAATTGTTATTGGAACAAAAGAAGGTGGCCTATATAAGTTAAAAGGTCACTCAGATGCAACCTTGAATCACTCCGCTGAGAGTCCATGTGAACTTTGGCATATAATATTAGCTCACATCAACTACAAAGCCTTACCATATATGATCAAGGTAGTTATAGGTCTACCAGAATTCAAAGTAGATCATGAAGGTGTGTGCAAGGGATGTGCACAAGGAAAGAACATAAATAATCCTTTCCCGAAGAGCGAGAGTAAAGTAGAAGGAATATTGGAGCTCATCCACTAAGATGTATGTGGCCTAATGCCATAAACCTCTCTTAGTGGGTATATATACTATCTGTCATTTATCGATGATTATTCTCGCATGACTTGGGTTTACTTCTTGATATCAAAAGATGAATTGTTTGGAAAATTCAAGGAATTCAAAGCCTTGATAGAGAATCTCTTTGAAATAAAATTCAAGATACTCAAGTAAGATAATAGAGGATAATACACCTCAAAAGAAATTTTAAGATTTTGTAGATATATTGGAATTAAGAGGGAGCTCACCACTCCCTACAATCCTCAACAAAATGGTGTAGCAGAAAGAAAGAATAAAACTATAATGGAAGCAGTGAATACTATGATCCACGATCAAGATCTTCCAATGCACTTATGGGTTGAAGCAGTAAGAACAACAATGTATGTCCAAAACATACTATCCCATAGTGCACTTGGATTTAAAACCCCCGAAGAAATGTTCTCCGGAAAGAAGCCAGAAGTAAGCCATCTCAAGATATTTGGTTGTCGACTGTTTGTACACATTCTGAAAGAAAGAAGAACCAAGTTGGACCCTTTAGGAAAGACAAGAATATTTGTTGGATACTATGTCTCTAAGGCCTTAATAATTTACATACTAGGTTACCATCACATTGATATCATCATAGATGCAACCTTTGATGTATATGCGACACTCAAGAAATCAAGGAGACACCAACTTGAAGAAGTATATGAAGAATAAATTGTAGCTCCCAGAGTTGCAGAACCAGTGAGAGAAGTTATAGTTATCCTCGATGAGGAGATTCCAGAAGATCATGACATGATAGAATCTCAAGAACCTCCCCAAATGATGATCTCTCACAAGAGAAAGCAATCTTGGGAAAGGGAACTTATTCAATATGGAGACAAGTATGGTACCCCAAAAGGAACCATGAGAAAAATCAAGAAAACTAAGCCATTCTCCAGTTATATGGCACTGATGTGTGATATCATAGAGAAGGAGCCTTCTTGCTTTGAAGAATCCATTTAGAATAAAGAATGTGCCTATGACATGAAAGAAGAATACCAATCCATTATAAAGAATGATGTATGGGAAATAGTTCCCAGACCAAAGAGCAAAGATGTGGTATCTTCCAAATGACTATACAAGATAAAACATGTTGTAGACGGAAGTATTAAAATATAAAAAGAAATATTTTTAGCTCGTGGATTTTCTCAAAAGGAAGGAATTGATTATGAAGATACATTTTCTCTTGTAGCTAGATACATTTCTATTAGAACAATCATAGCGCTTGCAGCCAAGATGAAGTGGAAGTTACACTAGATGGATGTGAAAACAACCTTCTTAAATGGTGCCAATGAAGAAGAAGTGTATATAGAAAAACCTCAAGGGTTTGATTTTGAAGATAGAAATACCATGATGCCATCACCCAACTGGTGTCATGACACTCATAGAACTTAATGACGAAATCTGTATTCAGTCGCTCCTCGGGGTCTCAGAGTTTGTAGTATTTCTGGACCTCTACCGGAAGGAACACCCCGATACACCCTCCATTATCATCATTGATTAAACACTTCTATGTGTCTGTGTGGTCGATGAGCCATTTCAAAAGTTATATATAGGAAAACACAAGGGTTTTGCTCGCCACCATATGCAGGTACGACCGTCGAATATTCGAAAACACCTCGTCATTGAGCACTCTCACATCTGGGTCACTATGTGGGATATATTTTGGGTATTCCTCCCGACTCATATTTTTAAAGAGCTCTCCCCAATGTGGGAATGTCTCCTTGGTCCTTGTGCCTGCCTACATATCTCCAAAGGTCGAAGGCTGAATAAAAATCTTCTTCGTTGTTTTTTCTATGACAGGTTCCAGTCTCAGAGTGTATTCCAATTTTTTTGTGACCCCTGGAGAGGAGCCTTCGCCTACCTCCAGTTCTTTCAGCTTCAACACCCTCGACGATCGTCTAGTGGTTGGATTTCTTGGCAACATTGTTCTTGTAATTGAAATAAACCTTCAGAGACTGTGTAAATAAAAAAATTGAATAAAAATATATGAAGTGTAAACATGTAAAATCCACAAACTTGGATATATACATGTAAAGCTTGCTAAACCTGGTTATTTGATACCCACGGGATCTCTGCAGCTTTCGAATTGTTCGTCTTGCTTCTCTAGATGATCTGAATTTCCTTGTGCACATAATTTTTCCACTTACACCGGCTCAAGAGAATTTAAACCAATGAAGAACTTACCGTTTCGCATCATCCGTTCAATTCGGGTGATGAGTGCAATTTAAACAAATCTGCCACCGAATCTATACAACTTAAATTCATCGTGGGTTGATGGTGGAGGTGTGGAGGTGATGTGGTCTATCGGTGATTTTAAACGACCATTTTGATTGGCGCATGAGGTAGAAACTAACGTGGGATTTGGTATTAATTATCCCCTTAAATGTTCAAAATCTAATCGTATCTAACGCCAAAACGTCCCATTGTGTCTCTTTTTCAGTGGGTGAATCAAGGATCAAGGATGCACTATAAAATTTTTCGTCGATGTCCCTCGCAAAAGATATGATGCCGATCAATCTCATCGTACAATGCCGTCGTGGAAAATCTGACTCAGGGGTGTGACTTGGACCAAGGGAACCAAGCATGACTCGGGGTAAAACTAGATTGTACAGTTCTCCAATCTGGAAAAGACACGTGGTGTAGAAGACCGGTGACCCAATTCGCGTGTATTAATGAGAGTCAGGACTTTCCTTAAGTTGTGTGTTCTAAAACAAACCTTGGCTTGCCGATGTCGATAAGGTATCTAGGGTCGACGATCGACGATAAAACTATCACATGTTTCTCTTCGGATTAGCTTCCTTGAAAAGTCCTGATGTCGAAACACATCAGGGATCGGTGATCGGGAGAACTCTTTAGCATGGTCAGAATGTTCGTCACTATTCTTTTAGGTCTTTCCTAATTTCGATAAACGCATCAGGTATCAACTATCAACGATATATTTTCTTTCTTTGTTAACATCTACTCCTCTTGTCTTTTACCGATGCCGAAGAGGAATCGACTATCGAAGATATCCTCATGCAAAACTTTGGGGCAAAAACTTCCTTTTGCCGATGTCAAATCTGAGTGTGTCGGGTAAAGTGTTTTAGATTTTTGATTCTTTATTCAGACTTTAAGGATTTTTAAGTCATGTGGTTTCATAAATTCAAACAAAACTTGAAAAGCTAATGAGAGTCAAGAAAATAAGCAAAGACAAACATTTCTCAAAATGAAGTCGAATCAGACACTGCAAAGATCAAGTGGTACCCAAAAAGTGAAAAAATGAGATGCTTTTTAGGGTGTGTTGAGTGCTCAATAGATTTTTCTTGTGCACAACAAGTCCAAAGTTCTTCAAATGTGGGATAATCCTTCCTTGTGTTCATGCTTGCGA
>ML821223.1:37763-48014 GCA_009831015.1 Picea engelmannii
CACTCACAAAAAAAACTCTACTCTCTGCTCATAAGCTTTCATTGTTCTCTCATACCAAACGATGCATAAAACCAACCTGCAACAAATAAATACACACATAAGCAAAGAAAGGGACACCATGATTATACTAAACTAATCCCTTGTTGTTGAGTATGTGACACACCCTCATAAAAAATTTCAATTTTAGGGTACAACTTTTCTTCTTAACCATTCCACACTTTATTCTTTTGTTTTTTTTCCATAGGATGCACATTTTTCTTTTGCTAATTTTATGCATTTTTTTTTTCGTTTGTTTTCTTTGCATTTAAAATATTAATAAAACCCCAAAATATCATGTTCTACATAAGGGAATGAGAGAAAAAGAAAGAACTCCAAAATGAAGAAAAATTGCAACTTTCTCCAAAATGTGCCAATGAACTCATCTGGGGTCAAGGAAAAAATAATGAGTCAACACAACCCAACGCTCCATCTTGATGAAATCCTGAAGAAAAATGTCAATGAGCCATCAACATCGGTGAAATTGAGCAAGTGTTAAAACAAAATGATAAGGATTTTGGTTGATCACCGATATAACCATCGGATGTCTGTGAAACTCACATAAGTCTTAAAGAGTGACGGTTAAAGATTATGTTGATCATTGATAATCCATTGACATCAATGATTTTCTTATGAAGTCCACAGGAAATGAATAAAGATTCTACCGATCGTTGTTAAGCTATCAACAATGCTGGAAATCTTACAAGTTGAGGATAAAAGAGGTAATGCGTCTCTGTCAATGTCGATGAACTGTGAACCTAAATACAGATCTCAACCACTCGATCATCAACGAGAATTAATATTCACCATTAAACATTCCACATGAATGGTGGTCACCCAGGTGACCATACAGATCCATGTGACCATATGTGTAAGTCAATTTATATGTTTAGACCCTATTACATTTTATTATCAATCGAGAGTGCATAAAATTGTGAAATGCAAACATTGTATTTGTATAATTATATCATTTGTAGTACTTATCTACTTTGAACACTGATTGTAGTAAAAAATAAAACTAAGTTTGAGAAAATGAAAGTATTGAACACACTCTCAAAGAAATACAAAAATACATTCATCCCTTAGACTTTTATTTACTAAGATTGAGAATGTCAAATGACAGGTTACAATCATCATTCAATTCCAAGATTAGAACGTTCATGCAACAATACCTTGTAGAAATCATTCTCAATTACAGTCCATGAGTGAGTGCATAAATGAAATACACTTGCATGAAATAAATGGAACGAAAGACAAATTCATCATTAAATTATACCTTACAATATCCATGAGTGTCCAGTCTTCGAGATCTTAACCTTCTACAACATTACTTCATTTGGTATATTTCATAATATAATTCAATGAAACTAACCATGGAAATGAAACACACCAAACTTCATCAATGAAAAACAAAATTAATCATTCCTGACAATGATCATATATTTGAAAGGACGATAATGTGTGAATTAGGCACATTCAGTTTCCATGAATCATTGCTTAAAAGGAAAGTAATCTAACTTGCAAAAGGAAAAAAATGTTCATGAAATCAAATAGCATAATTAAATAAATACATATGAAATGAAGTAAAAGACCATCGTGATATATTCAGAGTGAGATCAATCTCCCAAGAACAAGGCAACAAACTCTATAACATCATAAACTAAATGAAATCATAGTGCATCTAAAACTAGAGAATGACAATTTATATGAAAATAAATAAGAAGTTTTATTCTATTCCATCGTAAATCCGGATGTATGCTCCATGAGTCATCCCTTTGGAATGAAGAAGGCACTCTTATTTATACATAAACTTTCTTTGAAACCAAGATAAACAATAATAAATTTAGATCCACAAATCTCTCATGTAGTTACAATAAATTGTCAATAATTAGCAAGTCAACAATATCTCCAAGATCTTCATAACTAATCTCATAAAAAACTCCAATATTGTTTCCATATCCAAGATATTTGAATGATCATCCCAAATCCTCATCAAATCTTCAATGATTGAAGAGAAAAATTGAATTTGGAACTAAGTGATACAAATTTGCATTATTGCAAGCTCTAAATGTTTCTGTAATCATCATCAAACTAACCCAACTTTCAAAGATAAGTGAAAGTGTGTTATTTTTATAAAATTTAATTATAGATTCACATAAAATGTTAAAATAAATGCATTGGAAAATATCTTGAACCTAATCCCACATAAAGCATTAAAATGGACTTAATACAAGGTTACAGGAAGCGAAAAAGGATTAAAAGTTAAGGAAAAGGTTGTAAAAAAATGATAAAATGATGTGAAAATATAGTTATTTTTGCGACTCAACATTCCCCCCAACTAATGATGTTGCATGTCCTCATGCAACCCTGTAACTAAATCTTTTTGCATTTGTGTGATTAGGCCTCTTCTTTTGGAAAATTAGGCAGAAATGCTAGAAGGACTATAGTTGCAATTGATCTTCTTGTAGTTGGTTCTTGTGTAACAAACTCAAGTTTTGTAAGTGTTGGTTCTTGTGTGACAACACTTACCTTTTTCAATTGTACTCTTTTCTGTTGCAACAAGGAATCTCACCTTTTATCCAATTCAAATTTCAGTGTGATGGCTCCTGTAAATCCGCTACCCTTGTTCTTGAGATCTTGATGAGTATGTTTTTCATAGTAAATGAGGTTTGTACATGGGAAAGATGACTAAGTAAGTCATATTATCCATGCACTTGTATATCTTGATGATACAACTATGGTTTGGAAAAATAACAATGAAGATCCATCATTAAAAATATTAATTCCATTTCTAATTGGAAGGAAGCTTTGACATTTTTCCTTGCAATACTATTTTGTATTGCTCCATATTTCCTTAATAGACCTCTAAAAAAATGTGTCATATGACTATTCAATAATTACCATGTTGATTTCTTTAGTTATTTGTGGCAAAACCATAATTTTCATTGCTAACTAACAATCTTGTAAATGACAAAAAGTTGCAACAGGTACAAAGATAAGAATATTTCTCACAAATGTCAATCTGGGTATGGGTGGGTTTTGATGAGCATGTTGATTTCACCCTGATGCTCCTGCTCAGAAAAAATTAGAAAAACCCAGTTGACATATTTTGAAATTATGATGAAATTATTTTCTGCACCCTATTAAAAACAATGTACTGAAAATTACTACTTTATTTGTTGTTTTAGGTGAGACATACTTGCTAATCTGTAGCTACTCTAATTCTAAGTAAAAAGTCTGAAGTTCTCATAATATTTCTCAATCCCTGAAATTTGTAGTCAACACAAGAAATATGTTTTGAAAGCAAAGCTTTACCACTAGATTGAAACAAGGATCCCACCTAGAATACCAAGCACACTTAACCTCAATCTTCAATTTTAAATCCCCATCTTTAAATACGCCTTAAACACCTGTGAATAACAAACTTATCAATGCTAGTTGTTGCAATGTGTCTCATATACCCCATAAGGAGAAGACAACATCTATAGAAACACAACCATGATCCGGGCTCAATTTCTTTTAAAGAGAAACCTCACAAGATCAAGTCTCAATCTCAATATTCATTGGTTGTGCATTGATCCAATCAGATGAACTCGTTATGCATCATTTGACCACATGACAAAATGAGAAAATAAATTGAAGGTCGATTTGATCTATTCCATGAGCAATGCGAGCTTGAAATTGCAGCTTTCAAAACTTAAATATACCATGGTTCCAATTGAATGGACTATAGGCGTTGATTTATTGAAACTTAAAATTATTACTGGATTCTTTATATGTAGGAACCTCTACATCAACTTTTTTTTCTTGCCCAAAGATAAATGGAAAATGAATTTGGAATATTACTTCATAAGATCTTCAATTTTATTCTCATCCAAATATTCACCAACTTCATAATTTAGGCGTAATTTGATCTATGTGCCACGACCAAGTGGCTCATTCGCTATATCTTCAGATCTTGCAAAATATCCATCAGCCTCAAAACCTTTGCCTTGAACTCAAATTTCTAGACTTGTTCTGCAGATACTGTATTGTGGAATGAATGCGAGAACAATGAGCAGAAATAGAGAAAATGGTACCTCCCATTCCCTCATGTTGTTCGCTTGCACATGTTGCACTTGATAACATATTACAAAAGTCACAATTTCATGTCATTTATACATGAAATGTAATCCAAAAAATCTGGCATGCATTTTTATTCCCATATATTTATTGTTGTTTATCATCAAAATGATAGATATGTTGTGTTGACTATGTATTGACCAATGGCTAGAGATTATATTTAGGAAGATTTGATAGGAACCACACCATGCCATGAAGATCATGAACAACCTCCAGGTGGAATATTGGAATATTTGTTTGACTTTGTTTAATGGACCATTTTGTAATGCTATATAAAGGCTTAGCAAGCCTTCTCATAATATGAAATTACTTATTTTGGCTTCTTTCATATTTTTTATTGTTAATTGTGAGATTAATTAGCTCTGAGTGATTTACTGGTAATTAATTTTAGAGATGAGGCTCCTCTTTGAGCCTCACCTCTCGAGTACTTCACTTACATGTTTTTTTTTTCCATGCTTCTTTTCATGCAAGATTGGCACATCTAAGCTCCTTCTCTCTCGACATTCAAGCCATCCATATCTCATCCCCCGAGATCCAAATCAGTGGTATCGGAGAAAGTACACTCTCCACCAGGACAAGGGTTTGAAGCATGTTGTGGGTTCAAACATTTGTAGTAATCACCAACCTCCTTTTGGTACTATCGTAATCCATTTGTCGGTCCATAAAATGTAAGCATCACCGTTGGTCCACAAGCACTACATGTTCCTTTTCCCTCGGATCTTCGTTCACCACTACAAGGAGAACCATACATGGATCCACTACATCCATTGTTCTGCAACATTAATATTTTTTTTTAGGGTGTCTATCCTTCCAATGGAGGTTCCACAACCTCTACAACAATCCATGCTGCTCTACAAACCCTTGGCATCCTTTGTTACCCTCTACACTGAACCAAGTTCAAAGAGGTGTTGTGACTTCTACACAACATTTTAGAGGCTCTACCACATCTCATTATAAATATCTCTTCAATATCTCAAATGGGTATTTCATGGAATCTTATTTGGCTTTCTGGTTTGAGAGATATCATTGATTGAATCTCAACATGTATTTGACCCAAGGAGGCCATGTGTACCACAATATTTAACGATATTTTTCTCCCTTCTCAGGAAACTACATAAGGAGTTCCACATATGGATGAAAATATCTATTCAATATCTCAAAATATTATTTCTCGGAATCTCATTTGGCTTCCTGGTTTGAAATATATCATCGATTGAATCTCAACATGTATTGGACCCAAGGAGGCCATGTGTACCACAATATTTAACGATATTTTTCTCCCTTCTCGGGAAACTACATAAGGAGTTCCACATATGGATGAAAATATCTATTTAATATCTCAAAATATTATTTCTCGGAATCTCATTTGGCTTCCTGGTTTGAAATATATCATCGATTGAATCTCAACATGTATTTGACCCAAGGAGGTCACACATATCACCATATTCAAAGGTATTTTTCTCCCCTCTTAGAAAACTATAGAAGGAGTTCCCCATATGGCTAAAAACATATTTTCAATATCTCAAATGGGAATTTCACGGAATTTCAGTTTGTTGCCTGGTTTATGAGATATCTTTGTTTTAAGCAACACATGTCTGTAACCAGCGTGGTTGTGTGACCTTCAAATTAGGCCTGGTTTTTCTCACTCCATGGGACACCTCAGAACAAGTTCCATATACTGATGGAAATGTCTCTTTAGTATCTCAAATGGGTCTTTGGCGGAATTGGATTTAATCCCCTGTAGCAGAAGTTATGAATATATTTGCAGAAGGATATTCACAGCCCCCAAAGTCACAATTTTTCCATATTATTTTTTAAATTTTGGGATTTTATTAAAATTTCTTTATTTTTCTACCCATGTACAATGTCATTGTCAACTACGTTATGGTTCAACCAAAAACCCACAGTTAAGGGTCAACCACACAAAACCCTTCTCTTCATTGGGTATTTTCACATTGTAATCATAATGGTACGATAATGGGGTTTCTCTTTTTAGCATGGGTGAAATGACCGAGGAGGAATGATATGAATTTTAGGGGGTATATGGTCTAAATTTGGATGTAAAAGTCATAAAGCTATCACGCTAATATATTTTCCATATGGATCAAGGAGATTTCCACCTCCTCATTAATTAATTGGGCTAACAAGTTGTCCATATGGGTCAAAGAAAGTCCCACCTCTCCATTATTGTATTAGGTTTTATTTTCCACTACTTAGTTAGTTGGGTAGTTAGATCTATTATTATAATAATAGAGACTCATTTAATGAGCTCTTTCCATTATTGTATCGGGTTTTATTTTCCACTACTTAGTTAGTTGGGTAGTTAGATCTATTATACTAATTATAGAGGCTCATTTAATGATCTCTTTTTGACTTTGTCCAATGGACCATTTTGTAATGCTATATAAAGGCCTAGAAAACCTTCTCAAAATATGAAGTTACTCATTTTTGTTTCTCTCATATTTTTTATTGTTCATTGTGAGATTAATTAGCTCTAAGTGATTTACTGGTAATTAGTTTTAGAGGCGAGGATCCTCTTTGAGCCTCACCTCCCGAATACTTCATTTACATTTTTTTTTCCATGCTTCTTTTCATGCAAGATTGGCACATTGATCCAGAATTGGATCTCGGGACCAAAATGGGTCCAGGAAGGCCTATACATCAAAGTGCTCAGAAAGGCTTCAAAATAGACGTGTGTGTAGGCCTCATCGATACGAACCCAACGCAACTTGAAATGGCTCAAATGGACATCGTATGCTAAAAATATCGTGGTCTGTTCATTTCGCCAAATAGACAAAAAAACAATGCTAATTGTACAACTCGTACAGTGCCGACGTGGCTGTTGACTGTACATGCCATATGACTATACAACTAACATGGCAGGGTGCATTGGCACTGACATGGAAGACAGGTGGATGAATCATATTTTGACACATGTCACCACTGCAAGGGTGACACGTGGCACCGGATGACATGGCAGGTCTGTACGACATGTGGTGTTGACTGGACTAACAACTGACATGGACAGGTGCTGACTAGGCAAATAAAGGTGGATGAATGTTGGTCTGACACTTGGCATGTATGTTCGGCGAATAGTATGATGCCACGCGACCCATTTTTGGGCTGCCACATGGCACCCCTCCATTGGATAGCATTGGAAAAAATTTATGATTTCAACGGGAATTGAACCCGTGACCTATGGTCCGGGTCGGAGTGACTTGGCATGGCCACACTTATATTTAAACTGCAATTAATGTGTAATCCAGGCGAAATAAGAGCTAGGGCCTAGCCCTAGCCCCTGACGGCGCACTTCATGGAACCATGCAATATGACCCATTTCTATTTTGAAAACGATTGGTGTCGGAATTGTTATGGTAGCTCCAAGCCCCAAAGTGTCGGAATTGGATTCGGGTGATGAATCTAAAGTTTCATTGGTTGGTTTGACAGGTAAAATTGGTGATGGATTTGATTCTAGAAGTAAATTGTTTCACATAAGGGTCATAATGAGACATACTAAGGTTGACACATTGATAGATAATGGATCTCAATCTAACTTGATTTCAGAGGAATTGGTTAAACAATTGGGATTAAACACTCAGATGCACCATAAGCCTTACACACTTAAATGGATAAGCAAAAATCATCAATTGCACATAACAAAGCAATGGACATTAAAGTTTGCAATTTCATCTATGTTTGTGGACGAGGTAACATGTGGTGTGGTGCCACAATGAATGTGGAATGGTCTTAGGCAGTCCTTACTTGTATGATCGTAAATAAATATTCTACAACGAAAAGAATCAATATCACTTAGTCAAAGTAGGCAAAGAATATGTGGTGCATGCTCACCATTTTAAAGCAAATCAATCTCTTCAAACAATGAAACAATTAAGAAAGGCAGCTCATGCAAGAAACACACTTATAATTGTTTCAAATCAAGTAATTGATCTTAAACAAGAATAGGAGATGATTGTAGAATGGAAGATCAATCACACTTTGCTTCAAGATAAGATAATGTCGTGCAAATATTACAAACATATTAGCTCATTTGCAGTCATATTTCTGATGTTATCATTAGTAATTTTGTCAACATGGATGATAGTGGCTTCAGTAAGATGTGAAAGGGTACAAATGGATAACAATATGTTGTCAGTTATCATGATTTTTTTACAATTGATCTTGATGAGACAGGTGCACATGATAGATTTTAAAGACAGAGAACAAGTCGGGTGGCCTATCCCGCACTTGATGATTGGTCAGTAACCTTTTGGAAGACCAAAAGGTCTTTAGTGGGGAGGTGTGATCCATAATTGGATATCATGGCCAAAATGGGTCCAGGTTGGCCTAAAAATCAAAGTGCTCAGTCAGAATGAACATTTGCATAAGCCTCGTCGATATGAAACTAATGCAACTTGAACGGACTGAAACAGACGTCATATGCTCAATATATCGCAGTCTGTTCATTTCGCCAAACATGAAAAAAAAATGTTGACTGTACAGTGCTGACGTGGCAACTGACTGTACAGGTCATACGACCGTACATTTGAAGTGGCAGGGTGCATTGGCACTGACGTGGCAGGGTGCGTTGGTGTTGACGTGGCAAGGTGCGTTGGCACTAATGTGGCAGACAAGTGGATGAATCATATTTTGACACATGTCACCATTGCAAGGGTGACACGTGGCAAGTCCGTATGACACATGGTGCTGACTGGACTGAAAAGTTACAGGGATAGGCGTTGATTGGGCAAATACAAGTGGTTGAATGTTGGTCTGACAATTGGCACATACATTCAACAAATAGTATGGTTCCACGTGGCCCAGTCCTAGGCTGCCATGTGGCACCCCTCCATTGGATAGCATTGGGAAAAATTTATGGTTTAAACGAGAATCGAACACGTGACCTATGGTCCGAGTTGGAGTGACTTTGAGTATCTTCGCCAGAGACTAGGAGTAATTTATACTCCCAAATGAATGCTTATCTTATATGTCTTAGATGTACACGAGGAAGCACCATAAATCAGACACTTCAAGTTGGGAGATCAGTATGAGGAAGATTTTTGTTAGGGGGAGCAACCCTGGATGGAAACATACCTTTTCCATTGATGACAAAGGGAGAGAGATTTATCAGATGCAAAGGTAAATTCTTGGAGAGAGAGCATATAGGTATCTTTCTAAGGGGAGCGATTGTCACAAGGGAAGAATGAGCGATATGACTTCAAAGTGATACCCTTTGTCAAAGGGGGATATGTTATTCATATGAATGGAAAGAGAGTAATCATAGGCTTATAAACACAAAGAAAAATCAAAGGTATGCAGACAGGGGGAGCAGCCCCAAGGAGAGTTCAGTCACGGGGAGCAGCTCCAAAGGGAGATACCCTTTGCCATTGATGTCAAAGGGGGAGATATAGAAACATTGATGAGGAGTATAATTATCAATGTTATCATGACTAAGTGTTGCCATCAATGTTGGTGTTGTCATCAATGCCAAAGGGGGAGATTGTCAGATAATTGGCTTAGGTTGATGGAAAGTTGGTATGGATTGTTGGTTGTCATTGATGTCAACCATTGTAGAGTGATATTGTAGATTTATGTCAACCCTTAGTGATTGATTTCAACCCTTTGAGAAAGTCTGGTAGCGAATTTTGGTAGCACAAAGGTTTGGGTAACGGACCCAAGGTTGTTTCATGTATAATGGTATGAGTTTTAATATATTTGAAGGTAAGAATATTCTATATGGATAGTGCATGTCATTCCATTTCCGATGGTATGTGGAACGTCACATAACTCCTCACGGTTAGAGAGTTATGGCCATGAGAAGTTGGAGAACCTCGGTTTGGGTAATGTACCCACGTTTGTTTGATGGATAATGGTATGAGTTTTGATATATTTGCAGGAAATACTATTCTATATGGATAATACATCTCATTCTATTTCCAGTGGTATTTGGAATGTCACATAACTCCTCACGGTTAGAGAGTTATGGCCATGTGAAGTTGGAGAACCCTCATGAGTAATATAGAAGCCCCAAAAGGTCAAAGTAGTCAAAGTGGTTTAAGAGATTTTAGAAGGTAAATAATAAAGTGAAGTGATGAG
>ML821223.1:57477-81412 GCA_009831015.1 Picea engelmannii
TCTCAATCTCAATATTCATTGGTTGTGCATTGATCCAATCAGATGAACTCGTTATGCATCATTTGACCACATGACAAAATGAGAAAATAAATTGAAGGTCGATTTGATCTATTCCATGAGCAATGCGAGCTTGAAATTGCAGCGTTCAAAACTTAAATATATCATGGTTCCAATTGAATGGACTATAGGCGTTGATTTATTGAAATTTAAAATTATTACTGGATTCTTTATCTGTAGGAACCTCTACATCAACTTTTTCTTCTTGCCCAAAGATAAATGGAAAATGAATTTGGAATATTACTTCATAAGATCTTCAATTTTATTCTCATCCAAATATTCACCAACTTCATAATTTAGGCGTAATTTGATCTGCGTGCCACGACCAAGTGGCTCATTCGCTATATCTTTAGATCTTGCAAAATATCCATCAGCCTCAAAACCTTTGCCTTGAACTCAAATTTCTAGACTTGTTCTGCAGTTACTGTATTGTGGAATGAATGCGAGAACAATGAGCAGAAATAGAGAAAATGGTACCTCCCATTCCCTCATGTTGTTCGCTTGCACATGTTGCACTTGATAACATAATACAAAAGTCACAATTTCATGTCATTTATACATGAAATGTAATCCAAAAAATCTGGCATGCATTTTTATTCCCATATATTTATTGTTGTTTATCATCAAAATGATAGATTTGTTGTGTTGACTATGCATTGACCAATGGCTAGAGATTATATTTAGGAAGATTTGATAGGAACCACACCATGCCATGAAGATCATGAACAACCTCCAGGTGGAATATTGGAATATTTGTTTGACTTTRTCTAATGGACCATTTTGTAATGCTATATAAAGGYTTAGCAAGCYTTCTCATAATATGAAATTACTCATTTTGGCTTCTCTCATATTTTTTATTGTTAATTGTGAGATTAATTAGCTCTGAGTGATTTACTGGTAATTAATTTTAGAGATGAGGCTCCTCTTTGAGCCTCACCTCTCGAGTACTTCACTTACATGTTTTTTTTTCCATGCTTCTTTTCATGCAAGATTGACACATCTAAGCTCCTTCTCTCCCGACATTCAAGCCATCCATATCTCATCCCCCGAAATCCAGATCAATGGTATCAGAGCAAGTACGCTCTCCACCGGGACAAGGGTTTGAAGCATGTTGTGGGTTCAAACATTTGTAGCAATCACCAACCTCCTTTTGGTACTATCGTAATCCATTTGTCGGTCCATAAAATGTAAGCATCACCGTTGGTCCACAAGCACTACATGTTCCCTTTCCCTCGGATCTTCGTTCACCATTACAAGGAGAACCATACATGGATCCACTACATCCATTGGTCTGCAACATTTAATTTTTTTTTAGGGTGTCTATCCTTCCCATGGAGGTTCCACAACCTCTACAACAATCCATGCTGCTCTACAAACCCTTGGCATCCTTTGTTGCCCTCTACACTCAACCAAGTTCAAAGAGGTGTTGTGACTTCTACACAACATTTTAGAGACTCTACCACATCTCATTAGAAATATCTCTTCAATATCTCAAATGGGTATTTCATGGAATCTTATTTGGCTTTCTGGTTTGAGAGATATCATCGATTGAATCTCAACATGTATTTGACCCAAGGAGGCCACGTGTACCACGATATTTAACGATATTTTTCTCCCTTCTCGGGAAACTACATAAGGAGTTCCACATATGGATGAAAATATCTATTCAATATCTCAAAATATTATTTCTCAGAATCTCATTTGGCTTCCTGGTTTGAAATATATCATCGATTGAATCTCAACATGTATTTGACCCAAGGAGGCCACGCGTATCACCATATTCAAAGGTATTTTTCTCCCTGCTTAGAAAACTATAGAAGGAGTTCCACATATGGCTAAAAACATATTTTCAATATCTCAAATGGGAATTTCACGGAATTTCAGTTTGTTGCCTGGTTTATGAGATATCTTTGTTTTAAGCAACACATGTCTGTAACCAGCGTGGTTGCGTGACCTTCAAATTAGGCCTGGTTTTTCTCACTCCATGGGACACCTCAGAACAAGTTCCATATACCGATGGAAATGTCTCTTCGGTATCTCAAATGGGTCTTTTGCGGAATTGGATTTAATCACTTGTAGCAGAAGTTATGAATATATTTGCAGAAGGATATTCACAACCCCCAAAGTCACAATTTTTCCATATTATTTTTTAAATTTTGGGATTTTATTAAAATTTCTTTATTTTTCTACCCATGTACAATGTCATTGTCAACTAGGTTATTGCTCAACCAAACACCCACGGTTATGGGTCAACCACACAAAACCCTTCTCTTCATTGGGTATTTTCACATTGTAATCATAATGGTACGATAATGAGGTTTCTCTTTTTAGCATGGGTGAAATGATCAGGGAGGAATGATATGAATTTTAGGGGGTATATGGTCTAAATTTGGATGTAAAAGTCATAAAGCTATCACGCTAATATATTGTCCATGTGGATCAAGGAGATTTCCACCTCCTCATTAATTAATTGGGCTAACAAGTTGTCCATATGGGTCAAAGAAAGTCCCACTTCTCCATTATTGTATTAGGTTTTATTTTCCACTACTTAGTTAGTTGGGTAGTTAGATCTATTATTATAATAATAGAGATTCATTTAATGAGCTCTTTCCATTATTGTATCGGGTTTTATTTTCCACTACTTAGTTAGTTGGGTAGTTAGATCTATTATACTAATAATAGAGGCTCATTTAATGAGCTCTTTTTGACTTTGTCCAATGGACCATTTTGTAATGCTACATAAAGGCCTAGCAAGCCTTCTCAAAATATGAAGTTACTCATTTTTGTTTCTCTCATATTTTTTATTGTTCATTGTGAGATTAATTAGCTCTAAGTGATTTACTGGTAATTAGTTTTAGAGGCGAGGCTCCTCTTTGAGCCTCACCTCCCGAATACTTCATTTACATTTTTTTTCCATGCTTCTTTTCATGCAAGATTGGCACATTGATCCAGAATTGGATCTCGGGACCGAAATGGGTCCAAAAAGGCCTAAACATCAAAGTGCTCAGAAAGGCTTCAAAATAGACGTGTGTGTAGGCCTCGTCGATACGAACCCAACGCAACTTGAAATGGCTCAAACGAACGTCGTATGCTAAAGATATCCTGGTCTGTTCATTTCGCCAAACAGATAAAAAAACAATGCTAACTGTACAACTCGTACAGTGCTGACGTGGCAGTTGACTGTACAGATCGTATGACTATACAACTAATGTGGCAGGGTGTGTTGGCGCTGACATGGAAGACATGTGGACGAATCATATTTTAACACATGTCACCACTGCAAGGGTGACACGTGGCACGGGCTGACGTGGCAGGTCTGTACGACATGTGGTGTTGACTGGACTAAAAACTGACAGGGACAGGTGTTGACTAGGCAAATAAAGGTGGACGAATGTTGGTCTGACACTTGGCATGTATGTTCAACGAATAGTATCGTGCCACGTGGCCCATTTCTGGGCTGCCACATGGCACCCCTCCATTGGATAGCATTGGGAAAAAATTATGATTTCAATAAGAATCAAACCCGTGACCTATGGTCCGGGTCAGAGCAACTTGGCATGGCCACACTAGCCAGCCTGCCCGAGGTGTTCCTCAGTTACTATGGTATAAAACTTATATTTAAACTGCAATTAATGTGTAATCCAGGAATCGTGCACCCCTGACGACGCACTTCATGGAACCGTGCAATATGACCCATTTCTAGTTTGTAAACGATTGGTGTGGGAATTGTTATGGTAGCTCCAAGCCCCGACGCTCTCACAATACGGCCGCTATCTCATGACCCTGGCTTACACTTGTGTATGTGGCACACGATCCATTGTCCAGCCCCCGGTTTTGCTCCATTCACCATATATTTGTTCTGGTATATGTGATAGCACGGTTTGTTGGGGATAGTGCTTGGTTGGTTGGGCTAGTCTGCCGACTAGGGCGTGTGACTAAGACCTGTAAATCGAGGGATAAATGCAGAGAGGGACACTTGGAGGTATTAGCCAGAGGCCACATCGACCATGCCTGCGATCAATATCCTATTTCAGAGGGGGGCAACGAATCGACGCTAGCTCTTGGGCCACATGGAGGCACCCAAGTGACTAGGAGCGCAGAGGAAGGGGGATGCACCTTTGATTATTTGCCAATAGTGGGTTCTAAAATTTATGTTAATGATTTTTAATGGATTTTTTAGCAGTTTTGGGAGAATTAGCCCATTTTTGGGGGATATTGGGTCATTTTTTAGGCTAGATCTTGGGGGAAGTTGGGAGTTTGTTTCCAAATTAAGGCTTATATAAACCAGAGGCTCTTGAAGCCATGGAAAGAGGTTTAGAACGGGAAAATTATGAAGGATTGTTGAGCCAAAGACATTTTTATGCAGGGAAGTCGTTGAGGAGAGGACTTTTGCGGGGCATTTCTGGGAGCTCTGTTCATCTGATTTCAGTGCCGTCAGTTTTTTTGGGTTCTTGAGATCTAGTAGAACAAAAAAAGATCAGTTTGTAACCTTTTCGGTGCTGTTATGATGTACTTATAAATCTTTGAACAGAAATAAGAAAGCCTCACCCACTGAGACAAAGTCCCGTAGACGTAGGCGAGATTGCCGAACTATGTTATCAACTTCTCTTGTTATGGATTATTGCTGCTTTATGCTTAATTTCATATATATATATATATGTTATTATGGCTGCCATGTTTCTTTAAATTCTTCCTCTTTCATCAGTTTCCTAAATGGTAATTTAACTCATGCTAAATAACTCAACCATTGTCGTTTAAAAGATCTTTTCACATCAAGTGGTAGCAGAGCTAGTTGACTGTTGGTTTTTGAGTTCGCATGATTACCATGGAAAATTTGAATCATGGTGAAGGCGAGCTTGTTGAAGAGAATCCATTGATTGGATTGAGAAAGAGAACTTCTCAAAGTGAGAAGATGACATCAGAAGAAGAACTTTTTAATGAGGAGAAAGAGTTTCGAAAGACTTTCTTCACCATGTCGGAGATGATGAAGGTTTTGTATGACGATTACTTGGAACGGAAGAGACTGAATCTAGGTGAATCTTTAAAGGTCAAAAGCGAAGAAGGAGAGGATCCTCCTCCACCTCCTTCACCTCCTTCTTCCCATCAACTTCTTCTTCTTCAAGTTGAAGTTCTAAATCCACTGTAAGAAAACATGTCCATAAACATAAACAAGAAATGCCTTTACTAAAACTTGATATGAAATTTGAATTACCTATGTATGATGGTGAAGTCAATGAGGAGAGGCTTGATAATTGGGTCAGACAGATGGAGGTTTATTGCAGTGTGCAACAAATCAAGGATGAGGCAACTCAGATCAAGTTGGCATCGCTTAGACTTGCAGGCACATCACTCATCTGGTGGCAAAGCAAGTTGCAAAATGGCACGCAACAAGTGGGTAATGTATTTCCATCATGGCAAGTTTTTGTTTCTATACTTAGAAAGAAATTCTTTCCTTTGGGTTATAAAGAGAAGGCTTTAATTGAATGACAAGCTCTTAAACTAAGAAAAGGACAAACAATGCAAGAATATACAGATGGATTTCGTAAAATGGCATTGATGTTAGATATTCATTTACATACCCAAGAAACTCTTATGAAGCAGATATGAGGTTTACCTAAACATATTCGTAACAATGTATTTATGTTTGGACCTACTAATCTTGATGAGTTTTTTGTTCAAGAAACATACATCGAGGAAGGGAAAACAAGAGTTGGTATATCAGGGGAATCGTGTCTGAGAAAAGAGGACAAAAGGAAGTGGAATGGCAAGAAGGAAAATTCAGTGGCAAGAAAGGAAAATAATCCCTCTTGCAAGCATTGCAATAAATAAGGGCATGATGAGGACCGTTGTTGGCAATTGCATCCTAAGAAGAGACCAAAGTGGTTCAAAGAAAGGAAAGGGAGGAAAACAATTGCAACAACAACACGACCAACAAACTTGAGATTGGATTCGGGTGATGAATCTAAAGTTTCATTGGTTGGTTTGACAGGTAAAATTGGTGAGGGATTTGATTCTAGAAGTAAATTGTTTCACATAAGGGTCATAATGAGACATACTAAGGTTGACACATTGATAGATAGTGGATCTCAATCTAACTTGATTTCTGAGGAATTGGTTAAACAATTGGGATTAAACACTCAGATGCATCATAAGCCTTACACACTTAAATGGATAAGCAAAAATCATCAATTGCACATAACAAAGTAATGAACATTAAAGTTTGCAATTTCATCTAAGTTTGTGGACAATGTAACATGTGATGTGGTGCCACTCAATGAATGTGGAATGGTCTTAGGCAGTCCTTACTTGTATGATCGTAAAGAAATCTTCTACAATGAAAAGAATCAATATCACTTAATCAAAGTAGGCAAAGAATATGCGGTGCATGCTCACCATTTTAAAGCAAATCAATCTCTTCAAACAATGGAACAATTAAGAAAGGTAGCTCATGCAAGCAACACACCTATAATTGTTTCAAATCAAGTAATTGATCTTAAGCAAGAACAGGAGATGATTATAGAATGGAAGATCAATCACACTTTGCTTCAAGATAAGATAATGTCGTGCAAATATTACAAAAATATTAGCTCATTTGCAGTCATATTTTTGATGTTATCATTAGTAATTTTGTCAACATGGATGATAGTGGCTTCAGTAAGATGTGACAGGGTACAAATGGCTAACAATATGTTGTTAGTTATCATGATTTTTTTACAATTGATCTTGATGGGACAGGTGCATAGGACAGATTTTAAAGACAGAGAACAAGTCGGGTGGCCTATCTCGCACTTGATGACTGGTTAGTAACCTTTTGGAAGACCAAAAGGTCTTTAGTGGGGAGGTGTGATCTAGAATTGGATCTCATGACCAAAATGGGTCCAGGAAGGCCTAAAAATCAAAGTGCTCAGTCAAAACGAACATTTGCATAAGCCTCGTCGATATGAACCTAACGCAATTTGAACGGGCTCAAACAGACGTGATATGCTCAATATATCGCAGTTTGTTCATTTCGCCAAACATGAAAAAAAAATGTTGACTGTATAGTCTGTACAGTGCTGACGTGGCAAATGACTATACAGGTCATACAACCGTACATTTGAAGTGGCAGGGTGTGTTGGCACTGACGTGGCAGGGTGCGTTGGCACTGACGTGGCAAGGTGCATTGGCACTAATGTGGCAAACAAGTGGACGAATCATATTTTGACATGTGTCACCACTGCAAGGGTGACACGTGGCAAGTTCGTATGACACATGGTGCTGACTGGACTGAAAACTGACAGGGACAGGCGTTGATTGGGAAAATACAAGTGGTTGAATGTTGGTCTGACACTTGGCACGTACATTCAATGAATAGTATGGTGCCATGTGGCCCAGTCCTGGGCTGCCATGTGGCACCCCTCCATTGGATAGCATTGGGAAAAATTTATGGTTTAAACGAGAATCGAACCCGTGACCTATGGTCCGAGTCGGAGTGGCTTGGCAGGGTCGGGCTAGCCAGCCCGCCTGAGGTGTTCCTTGGTTACTATGGTATAAAACTTATATTTAAACTGCAATGAATGTGTAATCCGAGTGGAAAAAGGGCTAGGGCCTAGCCCCAGCCCCCGACGACGCGCTTCAGGGAATCGTGCAATATGACCCATTCCTAGTCCCTAAACAATTGGCGCGGGAATTTTTATGGTAGCTCCAAGCCCCGACGCTCTCGCAATACGACCACTACCTCATGACCCTAGCTTATGCTTGTGTATGTGGCACACAATCCATTGTCTAACCCTCGGTTTTGCTCCATTCGCCATATGTCTGTTTCGGTATATGTGATAGCGCGGTTTGTTGGGGATAGTGCCCGATTGTCCGAGCTAGCCCGTCGACTAGGGCATGTGACCAAGACCTGCAAATTGAGGGCTAAATGTAGAGAGGGGAACGTGGAAGTATTAGCTCGGGGCCACATGGGCCATGCGTGCAACCAGGAGCCTATTCTGGAGGGGGCCAACGAATCAATGCTAACTCTTGGGCCACATGGAGGCGCCCAAGTGACCAGGAGTGCGGAGTAAGGGGGTTGCGCCCTTGATTATTTTCCAATAGTGGTTTCTAAACTTTATGTTAATGATTTTTAATGGATTTTTTAGCAATTTTGGGAGATTTAGCCCATTTTTGGGGGATATTGGGCCCTTTTTGAGGCCAGATTTTGGGGGGAAGTTGGGAGTTTGTTGCCAACTTCAGGCCTATATAAACCAGAGGCTCTTGAATCCATGGAAGGAGGTTCAATACAGGAAAATGTTGAAGGATTGTTGAGCCAAAGCCATTTTTATGCAGGGAAGTCATTGAGGAGAGCACCTTTGCGGGCCATTTATGGGAGCTCCATTCATTTGATTTTAGTGCCGTCATTTTTGTTGGGTTCTTGAGATCTGGTAGAACAAGACCAGATCAATTTGTAACCTTTTTGGCCCTATTATGATGTACTTATAAAGATTTTAATAGAAAATAGAAAGCTGAAAATAGATCCTGAACCAAGGCTGAAAACATAACATGCAGTAGACTTATGATCATCAGGGTCGCCGACCCAATCTGAATTAGTGAAACAAAAAAATAAAGGAGTCCCTCTTGAACTGTAATGTATCCCAAACTGAATTGTACTCCAAACATACCGAAGTATACTTTTACTTTCTTTCCAATGGATTTCATGGGGTGTTTTCATATATTGGGCAACAAGACCAACATCAAAGGAAAGATCAGGACAGGTATGGGTCAAGTATAAGAGGCTACCAACTAACTGAAGGTACAAAGTGGCATCAATTTCTAGAGAAGTACATGTGGTAACAAGCTTGACTCCAGAATGGAAAGGAGAAGGGATTGGTTTACAATATTCTATGTGGAAGCGACGAAGAAGGTCACAAGCATACTTAGACTGGGAAAGAAAAATTCCTTCATTGGTTTGCAAAACTTGGAGGCCAAGGAAATAGCACAAAAATCCTAAGTCTGTCATTTCAAATTTCTTCTTAAGTTTGATTTTCACATGGTTTAAAAGTTTTGAGTCACTACCAGTAAGGATAAGATCATCAACATAAAGAACAAGGATTATGAGATGGATTCCTACTTTCTTGGTATAGACATTAGGATTAGAATGACATCTAGAAAATTTGGTGTCAATAAGAAAGTTGTCCATTTTGGCATATCAAACTCAGGGATCTTACTTAAGACCATAAAGAGATTTCTTAAGGCGACAAAAAAGGCTAGAGTCATTTTGGACATAGCGAGGAGGTTATTCCATGTAGATTTATTCTTGCAAATCCCTAGGCAAGAATGTGGATTTAACATCCATCTAATGGACCTCCCATATATGTGAGGCAACAAGGGAAAGAACAAGGAAGATGTAATTCATTTTGGCTACAGGGGAAAAGGTTCCATTATAGTCAATTTATTCAACTTGGGAAAATCCTTTGGCAACTAACCGAGCCTCGTGTCTTTCAAAACTTCCATATGATGCATACTTAGTTCTGTAGACCCATTTACATCTGAAAAGTTTTCTTCCTTTCAGAATAGGTACAAGATCCCAAGTATCGTTTTCCATTAAAGAACGATACTCTTTATTCATTGATGTATCCAAATCTAAATGACCTGAAGCTTCTACAAATGTCTTTGGATCATGAGTCTTTGAAACTTGAGCCAAAAGAAAAGAGGCTTGCTGGAACAATCCGACGTGGATCCAAAGGATCACTAACAAGATCACCAATTGCTTCTCGTGTTGAACAAACCCATCTAGGAAGCGATGGTGGTGGTGCTGGTTGAGGTTCAATGGAATCATCTGGAGGAAGGTGAGAAGGTGGAGGTGGATTTTCATTCTCACTGTCATCATCTGAAGAAGAAACCAGAATAGGAATAAAAGAAGGCACAAATGCAAAATATGGCTCATAGACTGAAGAAGGCACAATCGTCGAATTAGGATAGCAAGCCAAGAGATTTTCATCAAATTTAACATCTCTTCTAATAATAATTTCATTACAATGTAGTTGAAGAAGTCTATAACCTTTGACATCTTTAGAATAACCAACAAATATGCACTTCTCACTTTTAGGCTGCAATGCTTTCCTTTTCTCATCAGGAATGTGAGCCCATGCTATACTGCCAAATACATGGAAGTGACTTACATCAGGTTTAATTTTAGTCCATTCTTCTTCCGATGTTATATTTTTAAGAGCCTTTGTGGGGGTGAGATTTACTATGTAATTTGCACAATTGATGGCTTCTACCCAACACTTTAGACTTAATCCCTTAGATTGGATCATACAATTAGTCATTTCTTTTAATGTGCGATTCTTTCTCTCAACAACACCATTTTGTTATGGTGTATATGGAACAACTTGTTTCATTTGGATGCCCTGTGTAGTGAAATAACTTGTAAAATTAGTGTTCACATATTCACATCCATTATATGTCTCTAACATTTCAATTTGATGTCCAGATTGTTTTTATACAAGGGCCCTGTAGGCCATAAACTTGTCAAAAACTTCTCTCTTAAGTTTTAAGAAGTAAACCCAAGTACATCTGGAAAATTCATCAATGAAAGTTAAGAAATACTTGCACCCATAAATAGAAAGAGAAGAAAGTAGACCACACAAGTCACTGTGAACAAGTTGCAAAGGGCTCGAGGTGTGCCAAGAGGCACGCTTGTCAAAATTGTCCCGATGATGTTTGTCATGAACACAAACAACACAAACACCATCTTTGCATGAAATAAGAGAAAGACTGATCACTATCTTTTGATTACATAACTGTTGCAATGAGCGATAGTTTAGATGACCAAACCGCTCATGCCAAAGTTTGCTCAAGTCATCGTTATGAGCAACAAAAACTGATGGAAAAGATGATGACCCAAAGTTGTCAAACTTGTACAACCTGGTAATATCATCAACAATTCCAGTTGCAAGAAAATGTTGAGGATCTTTGAGATCCTTGATTACAACTTAGTGAGGTGAAAACTCTACGGTTTTACCTTCACCTGAATTATTGACCTGAACTATTCCAGATCCTACAACACTAAGAGATCTATCATCACCAACAAATATTTTCTTGGTGTTATATTAATTTAGAGTGGAAAATATGGTTTTCTTCTTAGAAATATGATAAGATGCTCCAGAGTCAATAAACCAGTCATCGGAAGAAGAAGTAGAAGTTGCACTGAAGGAGAATCCAGAAGCAGAAATTGCATGCCCATGAGAAGAAGAAGAAGAAGAAGAAGTAGAATCAATACCGATGTTGTGATTCTTCATCATTGCTTTTAAAGATGCCATCTTCTTCAAACATTTGGACTCATCATGACCATTTTTCCCACAAAAGTGACAATGTCTATTGATCTTCTTATTTTTAGATTTTGCTCCTTTGTCACCATTAGGCGCTGAAACCGTATGAGTGGGTTTAGGACCCTTATTCTGTTTGTTATTGTGGCTAGGATGTTGCTTCTTGGGATTCTTGGGTTTATCTTTTTGTTGGGATACTAAGGCTTTGTTGGAGGTACTTGCAGTGTTGATCACTCCAAGTTGTACAAGCTTATCTTGCTCTCTAATCAAATCATCACAAAGGACTCAAGAGTGGGTTTTTGATAAGATTTTCCTAGAGCCTCTCTCATGGCATAAAAGGTAGATACAAACACATAATATGCACTACCTAGCTTAGAAATAATAATATAGATGTAATTCTCTTCCTCCAGCTTTATGTTACACTCTTCACATAAAATTCTAAGTCTTTTAAACTTAGATAGATAGTCTTCAATGCAAGAAAAATCGTTTGGACTTAAAGTCAATATCTGATTTTCTAACTGATGTGCTCAAATAATATCGTGTTTACCAAACACAGATTCAAGATTTTCACAAGCTTCATCGGGGTCATCCATTTCTTGAAGGTGGAACCTTAAATAAGGAGATATGGACATTTCGATCAGTTCACGTGCTTCGTCATTCCTATTATCCCATTTGACTTTATTTTCATCACCAGTGGGTTTTTTTTTCCTTTCCCAAGGTAATCTGGTACAAGCCTTCCCTTCTTAATAAATACTCCATATGGGATTTCCATTGGAACTAGTTGGTGCCGGTAAGCAAAATATCATTGGAAGAATCCATATTAAATATGCAGATAATATGGATTTAAAAGCTAAAATTGATGATATGGATGGAAGGATCTCAAAAATTTAGGTGGTTTTAGAAAAAAACGACACTGAAAATGGACTTCATATGTGAAATTCATGCCCTTAAAAAAAAAACATAAACGGTAACCAAAGAGCCACGTGGCAAGTAGAAGTTGGTCCATGTGGTGATACCCCTCCAAATAACCTCACTTTTACAAATAAGTTGTTTTATGAAGTGACTGATTTTTATAAAGAGAAGTGGAGATCACTTTTATAATGAAGTTACTTTATAAAAGAAAGTTTCATGCAAAATAAATAACTTTAAAATGAAATATTAAAGCTACTTATAGTGATTCACTTTTATACTTGAAGTGAAATACACTTTACAATGGATGCATGGACCTTTTCAAAAAAAGTAACAAAAAAGAGACTTGAACTCAAGACCTCTTACTTAATAAGACAAATTTTAACGAAATGAGCTAGCAAAACATATTGTATTGTTTAGAAGGAGGATTGGGGGTGTTATTGTGGTGGTGGTAGAATACATCCTTGGAGAGTGTGCTCATAAAAAACTCTTTTCACACAAGAAAATGTTTTCGCTTCTCGATGTCAACAAGGGTTAGATCTCAGTTAGCTTACCTGAAAAATGCACATTTTCCTATATGTTTATGATTTGTCGAGATTGCACAGGGAACAAGGAAAATAAAATAGACAGATCTAAAAGATTAGCAACCCGGAAACAAACAATATAAAACCGAAATAATACTTTGCAAAAATTTAAAAAGGGCGTATTCAGGATTTATACCTCCGGATCTCATTGAAATGGTCATATCTTGGGAAAACATAAACCTTTTCGAGTGAAACAAAAAATGGTTCGAACAATCCTCTCAACCCAAAAATATACGAAAATGGTAGAAACCATAGATGAGGCAAATCAACTTTACGATCTCGATCTACAATGGGAGCGGATCTTCAAACTAGATCCGATACCATGTTCGACAACACATGTATTCCAACAAAGGATGAAAACCTTCAGTAACCACTCACACAACCAGATCAAATATCAACACACCAATGTTTTGACGTGGTAAAACCCCTATAGGGAAACATCTACGGCCCCAACCAACGCGGCCACTTGGAATAGTTTATTAATGCAAAAGAAAAAGACTGCAAAGAGATTTTATGAGAGTTTCTCACAATCGATTATCGACAAATGACCCTCCATTCTCTTTAAATAGAGATCATGGACCAATCGGGTGTTAATACATTGATCAATTTAGTCGTTAAGATCGAGGATAATATGAACCGTCGGATCACTCTATGTCGAGAACATATTGTGACCATCGGATTTCCTAACTACAAATGCACACTAATGCATACTAGAGAAACACACTAAGAAACACACTAAGAAACACACTTTTACCTAACGAAAAATTAGACCAAGTAAATCTTAACTAAATCCTAAGTGTCTAAATATCCTAACAGTCCCTTTATTGTTTCTGCTACTAACACACCATGTGTATCGTCTGGGGAGCGTTAGTCAATGCACCCTGTGTATGGCCCAGGGAGCATGAGCCAACGTGCACTATGTATGTCCTTGGAGCGTTAGTCCCTCAGAATTTTTGATTTCACAAGTTTGGGGAGAATTAGGGACATACTAACGCTCCCGTCACTGAGCTCATGGAGTGATAGGGACAATATAACTCTTCTCCATCTTCAATAGCTTCAACTAAAATCTTAGGATTGAATATCTCTTTGCTCCACAAAATTGTAGCTCTGATATCCAACGACCATATTCTCTTCTCCTTCGCTCTCAGATCCTTCAACTCTGCGCTCTGATACCACTTATTGTGCAGTGGAAAGTGGAAAAACCCTTCAAGGGAAAAGACCACGGGGCAATGCTATTCAATATTCTTATTATTCAAGGGAGAATTACAACTGCCAAACATAAGCTTACAACCAACCTCTCACTTTCTTCCCACACACTGCACTACACTACATTGCTTTGCCTTTCGCCCCTTTTATACCTCTATGGGTATGCATAGATATATAATATCTATTAGAAAGTTAGACAATTTGATTACAACCTTATCCACCAGTTACACAAACTGATCACTATAGTGTTTGTTATCCCCTAGCCTAGGGATAACTGAGGAGATCACGTCTTGAGGCCCACATGTACTAGGAGTACCAAGAGCCATACAACTTGATCATGACCCCAAAGAGCCCCTCTTTTCTTCAGTGCAGTCCACATATCACAAACAATAGTATCCATCACACCAGCCTAGTCCTGAAGTAGCGATGAGTCTTGCTCCATGAGGTAACGAGTCCGCGTATCATGGTATGTATTGTCAGATAGTTGGCTTAGGTTGATGGACAATTGGTATGGATTTTTGGTTTTCATTGATGTCAACCATTGGAGAGTGATATTGTATATTGATTTCAACCCTTAGTGATTGATTTCAACCCTTGGAGAAGGTTCGGTAGAGAATTTCGGTAGCACAAAGGTTTGGGTAATGGACCCAAGGTTGTTTCATGTATAATGATATGGGTTTTAATATATTTGAAGGTGCAACTATTCTATATGGATATTACATGTCATTCCATTTCCATTGGTATGTGGAACATCACATAACTCCTCACGGTTAGAGAGTTATGGCCATGAGAAGTTGGAGAACCTAGGTTTGGGTAATGGACCCAAGTTTGTTTGATGGATAATGGTATGAGTTTTGATATATTTGCAGGAAATAATATTCTATATGGATAGTACATGTCATTATATTTCCATTGGTATGTGGAACGTTACATAACTCCTCAAGGTTAGAGAGTTATGGCCATGTGAAGTTGGAGAACCCTCATGAGTCATCTAGAAGCCCCAAAAGGTCAAAGTGGTTTAAGAGATTTTAGAAGGTAAATAATAAAGTGAAGTGACGAGTGTACTATAATTCAAAGTGAATACAAAAGAAATTATTTAAATACTAAAGTTAATGGAGAAATTAGAAGTGGGTTAATCATAAAATAAGGAAAGTGAGTTAAGATGGTTAAAAGGTAACCCCTTGAGGAAGCTACATGAAAGTATAAACAAGAGGCAAGGCTCTCTCATTTTAATCACACTTGAGCATATTGAATATATACAGGTGACTGAGGTAACCAAAGGATAACTAAGCCGAATTTCAGAGGGAAGGTGAAGTAAAGAAGGCCGAAATTCAAGGGAGGATAAATTCTTTTGATGATGCTTTCTAAGGTATGTTATTTACAAGTCATCTTACCATTTTCGCAATAATTTTTTTTCTAGAATGATTTAGACCGTGAAATTGGGAGGCCATTGAAGAAACATATCCAAGTAGTTGTGGTACAAATTTCAGCTTTTGGGTCGTTGTATTTTTGGAGTTACACATCGTGGAAAATAGGGTTTGTGGCTAGTCCCGAAATTAGTCTAAAACAAGTGTTTTAGGTAAAATCGTCATAAATTCTTCATAACAGATCCAAATTCAGTAAGACCAAATGCATTGGTTTATTACCGAGTTGCAAATCAGATTTTGATGATGAAATTGATGAGGGATTTTGGTTGAGGTACATGTTGGGTACATGGTTGAGACAAGTAGTTGACAAGTTGGCACATACATGAGGTGTATAGTTGATGATGTTGGTACATCTTGATGAGTCATATGTTATGTGTATTTGATGCATGATTGGTGCATATTTGGTGCATGGTTGATGCACTCGTTGATGGTACAGGTTGAGGTACACGTTGGTGCATGGTTGATGCACTTGTTTATGGTACAGGTTGAGGTACATGTTGGTGCATGGTTGATGCACTTGTTTATGGTACATGTTGATTATAGGTTGTTTGGTACAGATTGGTGCATGGTTGATGCACTTGTTTATGGTACAGGTTGATTACAAGTTGAGGTACAGGTTGATGCATGGTTGATTCATGGTTCAGGTTATTGGTTCAAGTTGTTTGGTGCAGGTTGATTGGTATAGGTTTACAATCGTATATCTCACAATGATAGTGTGACAGTGGTTCCATCATTCTACTTATACGTCATGGCGGTTGGACGGGGCAAGGACAGGTGGATGTAGCCACCTTCCGGTTGTAACTGGAAAGCATAGCGGGTTGTAGCCAGAGAATTGGGGAGTTGGAGCTTCCCTCAGGTTGTAGCCTGAGAAACTAGGGGGTTGGAGCCTCCTTCCAGTTGCAGCTGGAAAACAAAGGAAATTGGTGCTTCCAATGAATGTAATTCTTAAAGACATATAAGAAAAAACATTATGTGGTTTTCTCCCGCTTTAGGTTTCCACATAAAACACGGGTGTACTATGTATGTGTGCTCATTTGTTCATTGTTTATTTACTCTGCAACTATTGGATGATAATTCTACATTGATATAACACTTTCATTTTATGGTGAAAAAGGATTAAATTTCTCTATTACTTATTGACCCCCCTCTCAGTAATCCAACAATTGGTTTCAGAGCCGGTTCCTTCAGGAAACAGTTTAACCACTAGAAGGAGATCATGGATTATTCTGAGAATGGAGTACCAATGTTTAATGGTCATAATGGTTTTAAGTATGAGATGTGGAGAAGAAGAACATAAGTATTTTTACAAGCACATATATTTGGCTATCAATTGTTACATGATATGATAGTTCAAAAAGGGAAAAGATTGCAACCAAGAAGGAATTAAAAAAGAATAATAAAATAGCAATGGATTTCATTTGGGAAGGATTACCTAATCCTGTAAGAGAAAAGGTTGGTAAATGTTCATCAACCAAAGAAATTTGGGATAAGTTACATGACATATATTCTTCACCCATCGCAGATTCAGAAAATGCCAAAGAAGATGCGGGTACAGATCACAAAGAATTATGTTCACCATGTCAAACATATTCAAAAGATGAAGAGTACATAATCACCATAAGTATGTTGTTTTTCTTTAATTGTGAAAAACGTGGACATCTTGAAATAGAATGCCATGAAGGAAATGAGACATAAAAACTAATTGAAAAGGAAGAAAATTATGAAGCATAATTGATTAGTGATTTAGATGAACTAAGAGAAGAAAACAAGTCACTCAAGAAAGAATTGATGAAACAAGAGGAAAGTGTTCACATTTTTGAAGAATCCCAACAGGTCATCGAGAACTTAAGAACTCAGCTAGAAGAAGCCAAAAAGATCAAAGAAAATCTTGAATATCAAAAGAAGTATTTGGAAGCCACCATAGAAGCACAGAAGGAAGAAGCAGAAATGAGAGAGAATATATTCACAGATCATCTTAAATAAAGAAATAACGATCTAAACCAGCTTGAGGCAGAGTTTGGTCAAGAGGAGAAAGAACTTGAAGAAGAAATAATCACATTAAAATTTTATCTTGAAGAAGCGAAAAGAATAGAAGAAGTCACGAAGTCTCAGATAATGAAGAAAGAAGAAGATGTTTTGAAGCTTGAAGAAGAAGTTGTCACATTGAGAAGTAAAATTGTCAATCTCAAAAAGAATGTCGAAGAGACAGAAACATACACATTAGTTATAGAGAATGAACAAAAGCACTCTAGGTTGCTAGAAAAGAAGAATGAAGAAAATAGAAAGAGTTATGCAGAAGTACTCAAAGGAAGGAATCATAGTCAACCAGAATCTAAGAAAACTATTGAAGATACATCTTCAAGAATACCATCCATGTTCAAGCTACAAAGAAGCTTCAATCATGATCAGGATCAGTCAAGGCAAAAATTCAGAAGGACTATGCCACAAAGAATATCATTCACTCCCAGGTATGCAAATTTGTTTTATGGTCATTGTTTTTATTGTACTAACTTTGGACATAAGGTTGCAGATTGTAGGGATTATAAAAGAAATGTTCAAGCAAGAAATGCCTATGTGGCCCCATGTAACATTGAATGTTACAAATGTCATAACTATGGACACATAGCTAGTGATTGTAGAAGCATGATCGATACTTCCATGAAAGAGAACACTAATATCAGATGTAAGAAAGTGTGGATAAGAAAACACAAAGAACATGTGAACAAAGACCAGGTCCCAGAGATCGTAAGATTGGTAATAAAACAAGATGACAAAAATTCTACAGAGAAAAAAAAAGATGTCAGATACATAAAGGTTTGGAAAATAACTAAAAGAAAAGAAGGACAGGTAAATAAGGAACATGTTCAAGAGATTGTAATTTCAGGGATTGTAGTGAAATATGAATCCACAGACAGAAATAAAGAAGTCAGAGCTCATAGAGATGATGAATCTATCAATGAAGATGATGATGAATACACATCAGAGAAGGAATTGTTCTGATCCATCTGACTCATAGACTCTCATGTAATATGAATATTAGACAAGGGGAGTCTATGCGATAGCTGTGACAGACCAAAGAACCATCCTTCGAGCATATTGTAGAGTTTGACAAGACATATCTAGAGTAGTTAGTTAGCAAAAGTACATTTTGATAGATTAATCAAGACTTCATGATAGTATAGTGATAAATGGGTAAGCATTATGGACAGTTGCGCAAGTAGAGTCTTGGACAGTATGGACAGAGATGGATTTGTAAGAATACTTAGCAGGTTTGGACAGATATATGACAATGGGTGAGAGAATGAATTCATAGATTGGTTCAAAGAGTGGTTCAGAGACAAAGGAACATTATCATAATGGATGATAATTACACAGGAAATGGCTCGAACAATGCTAATGGATTCCAAATTGATAGATATTTTTTGGACACATGCAGTGCATACAACAATTCACATTCAAAATAGAGTAATGCTCATAAACAACAATGACAAAACTCCCTACGATATATGGAAAGGAAGCGCAGACAAAAACCTCTACATCAAGAAATTTGCAAAGGATATGCATAATGAATTTGAAATGTCATTACTTGGAGAACTATTCTTCTTTTTGGGTCTTCAGATATGTCAAAACAACCAAGAAATTTTTATTTCTCAAACTAGGTATATCAGAGAAATGCTAAAGAGGTTTTGAATGGAATATTGCAAAATAGTTACCACTCGTATGCAAACCAATTGCAAGTTGAGAAAATATGATTATTCAAAGTCTATAGACTAGAGGCAATACACGTCAATGATTGGTAGCTTACTATATGTGACATCATCCAGACCAGATGTAATGCAGGTAGTTGGACAGGTGGCACAATTTCAAGCAACACCAAAAGTATTAACAGTGAAGAGGATTTTGAGATATCTCAAAGGAACATAAGTGTTTGGATTATGGTATCCAAAAGTAAAGGATCTATCACTTATTGTCTACACAGATGCAGATTGGGCAAACTGCATTGATGACCGACGAAGCACCAGTGGAGCAACGTTCTACTTGGGTGAGTGTTTAGTATCATGGTTAAGCAAGAAACAATCATCAATATCCTTATCTACAGCAGAGGAAAAGTATATTGAAGCTGTAGCATGTTGTACACAGGTTCTATGGATGAAACAAACTATGACATATATACATGTTGATTATAATGAGCCCATTCCAATCTATTATGATAATACAAGTGCCATCAATATCTCAAATAACCCGGTGATGCACTCCAAGACGAAGCACATTCCAATCAAGTATCACTTTCTACGAGAACAAGCTGCAGAGAAGAATATCAGAGTTGAATATGTGGGCACAAAATAACAAGTGGCAGACATATTTACAAAACCGCTTGCACGAGAATCCTTTGAGTATCTTCACCAGAGACCAGGAGTAATTTATACTCCAAAATGAATTATTTTGAATGATTATCTTATATGTCTTAGATGTACATGAGGAAGCACCATAAATAGGACACTTCAAGTTAGGAGATCAGTGTCGGGAAGATTTTTGTTAGGGGGAGCAACCCTGGATGGAAAGATACCTTTGCCATTGATGACAAAGGGAGAGAGATTTATCAGATGCAAAGGTAAATTCTTGGAGAGAGAGAATAGAGGCATGTTTCCAAGGGGAGCGATTGTCACAAGGGAAGAATGAGCGATATGACTCCAAAGTGATACCCTTTGTCAAAGGGGGATATATTATTCATATGAATGGAGAGAGAGTAATCATAGGCTTATAAACACAAAGAAAAATCAAAGGTATGTAGACAGGGGGAGCAGCCCCAAGGAGAGTTCAGTCATAGGGAGCAGCTTCAAAGGGAGATACCCTTTGCCATTGATGTCAAAGGGGGAGATATAGAAACATTGATGAGGAGTATAATTATCAATGCTATCATGACTAATTGTTGCCATCAATGTTGGTGTTGTCATCAATGCCAAAGGGGGAGATTGTCAGATAGTTGGCTTAGGTTGATGGAAAGTTGGTATGGATTTTTGGTTGTCATTGATGTCAACCATTGGAGAGTGATATTGTAGATTTATGTCAACCCTTAGTGATTGATTTCAACCCTTTGAGAAAGTCCGGTAGCGAATTTCGGTAGCACAAAGATTTGGGTAATGGAACCAAGGTTGTTTCATGTATAATGGTATGAGTTTTAATATATTTGAAGGTAAGAATCTTCTATATGGATAGTACATGTCATTCCATTTTCGGTGGTATGTGGAACGTCACATAACTCCTCACGGTTAGAGAGTTATGGCCATGAGAAGTTGGAGAACCTAGGTTTGGGTAATGTACCCAAGTTTGTTTGATGGATAATGGTATGAGTTTTGATATATTTGCAGGAAATACTATTCTAGATGGATAATACATGTCATTCCATTTCCATTGGTATTTGATACGTCACATAACTCCTCACGGTTAGAGAGTTATGGCCATGTGAAGTTGGAGAACCCTCATGAGTAATATAGAAGCCCCAAAAGGTCAAAGTAGTCAAAGTGGTTTAAGAGATTTTAGAAGGTAAATAATAAAGTGAAGTGATGAGTGTACTATAAGTCAAAGTCAATAGAAAATAAATTATTTAAATAATAAATTTAATGGAGAAATTAGAAGTAGGTTAACTTTAAAATAAGGAAAGTGGGTTAAAATGGTTAAAAGGTAACCCCTTGAGGAAGCTACATGAAAGTATAAATAAGAGGCAAGGATCTTTCATTTTAATCACACTTGAGAATATTTAATATCTACAGATGACTGAGATAACCAAATGATATCTAAGCCGAATTTCAGAGGGAAGGTGAAGTAAAGAAGGGTGAAATTCAAGGGAGGATAAATTATTTTGATGATGCTTTCTAAGGTATGTTATTTACAGGTCATCTCACCATTTTAGCAATAACGTTTTTTTTAGAATGATTCAGACCGTGAAATCAGGAGGCCATTGAGGAAATATATCCAAGTATCTTTGGTACAAATTTCATCTTGTGGGTCGTTTTATTTTTGGAGTTACACGCTGTGCAAAATAGGGTTTGTGGCTAGTCCTAAAACTAGTCTAAAACAAGTCTTTCAGGTAAAAACGTCATAAATTCTTCATAACAGATCCAAATTCAGTAAGACCAAATGTATTAGTTAGAGTACAGTCTGTAGTATTATGTGTACAATTTTCATATCCATACAACAAATATTCCGTGTGGGGAATGCTCTACAAGTTCGCTCTCTAGAATATGCCAAAATTCAACAAGGTATGCCTTTTTTGCTATAACTCCTTTTCTGAGAGGTTCCAAGAAGTGAAATCTGGAGGAATTGCATAAAGAAACTGAAGAACATTGTATAACATTTTCAGATCTTTATTCATTACAGGTACATAGTTATGATTATTGCAAGTTAGGGTTTTTGACTAATCCAAAATTAGTCATGTGAGACTAAAGTAAAGTTTGATGAAAATGCTAGTCTCTTGTTGTTAAAATTAAGGAAGGTTTGCCGGTATGCGATCATATACACCAGGTCTATTACAGAGTTACAAATAAGATTTGGATGATGAAATTGATGAGGGCTTTTGGTTGAGGTATATGTTGGGTACATGGTTGAGACAAGTAGTTGATGAGTTGACACATACATGAGGTGTATAGTTGATGATGTTGGTACATCTTGATGAGTCATATTTTATGTGTATTTGATGCATGATTGGTACATATTTGGTACATGGTTGATGCACACGTTGATGGTACAGGTTGGTGCATGTTTGATGCACTTGTTTATGGTACATACTGATTATAGGTTGAGGTACAGGTTTGTGCATGGTTGATGCACTTGTTTAAGGTACATGTTGATTACTAGTTGTTTGGTACAGGTTGGTGCATGGTTGATGCACTTGTTTATGATACATGTTGATTATAGGTTGAGGTACAAGTTGATGCATGGTTCAGGTTTTTGGTACCCGTTGTTTGGTGCAGGTTGATTGGTACATGTTTAAAACAGTATATCTCACAATGATAGTGTGACAATGGTTCCATCCTTCTACTTATACGTCAGGGTGGTTGGACGGGGCAAGGACACGTGGTTGTAGCCACCTTCTGGTTGTAGCTGGAGAACATAGGGGGTTGTAGCCTCCTTCTGGTTGTAGCCAGAGAATTGGGTATTTGGAGCTTCCCTCAGGTTGTAGCCTAAGAAACTAGGGGGATGGAGCCTCCTTCTAGTTGCAGTTGGAAAACAAAGGAAGTTGGTGCTTCCAATGAATGTAATTCTTAAAGACATATAAGAAAAAACATTCCCTGGTTTTCTCCCGCTTTGGGTTTCCACGTAAAACACTGGTGTACTATGTATGTGTGTTATTGCTTATTTGTTCATTGTTTATTTAATCTGCAACTATTGGATGATAATGCTACATTGATATAACACTTGCATTTTATGGTGAAAAAGGATTAAATTTCTCTATTACTGATTCACCCCCCCTCTCAGTAATCCAACATGTATCACTCTGATTTTTGAAGCACTTGAATATGTTGTGTTAAATCCTTCTTCATTTCATGATGTTTGCTTGGAAATTATGCTCTTTGCCTCGTTCATACCTGGAAGGGTGACATGGTTCCCTAGTAAGTTGATTTCTCTTTAGGATGGGTTGCTACTGGGTGGATATGTGAAAAGTCATCGTCTGTTCCCTCCATACTTACCACTTTCCATCTTTTTTCCTTTCATATCCCCTATCCTTGTTTGGGCATTGGTATTGGCTACAATAGGAAGGGTTGTACCTTACCTTGTGGGAAGAAGGGGATAAAGGCCCAAAGGGTAAAAGTAGCTGGAAAGAGTTAAAATCCAATGTTGAAACCTTCAAGATGCTTCACCCAGGAATCCCCGAGAAAGCAGTGAAAAGATTCTCAGTAAGAAAATGGGACCCATAAGATAACATAAACACTCAAGGTACTAGTTGATGGATATGATGTCTCATTACGAGTAGACCTATTATGACCTGGGCATGTAGCGGTATGACACTACCACCTATCTGGTCACCAAGCCATGATAGTGTCTCTTGGCGGCATAGCCAAGAGAAAGGGGGTCTCATCACAATCCAACTTTCTCATTTCTGTGAAATGTTTGTGGTAACACTGTCACCTCTAGTCATCTAGCTAGGATAGTGGCCCTCAACTATGTCCTTGAAGAACAAGAGAAAAAGATCAAAAGAAGTAAAGCTGAGAGTAAAAGGAAATGAATGGGATAAGAAACAATTACATTCATGACAAGGTGCAACTCGCCCTCTACAAAGGCACCCACATGTAAGACTTTACATTTCCCTGTTATCACATACACCCCATGCCCAAATATTTACCCTATGCCACCTCATACACTTACATGACTTGGACTAAATCCCACCCGGGAAACACCCCAAACTTGAGAGAGGTTAGCCCAATAGGACACCATGAGACCTTCTCCAAACCTAACTTGTCAA
>ML821224.1:34942-51172 GCA_009831015.1 Picea engelmannii
GTCAATAGTTTATAGAATTAGTAATTTAAGATCTAGTCATATGGCTTATGATCATTTGATAAGAGTTGCATGTACATATGGTAGCATCAAAAGGTTTATTTTTTAACTTTGAACATTATGCTAAGAAACCAAAGATGGTGAATATCTTTGATGTTATTCAAAATACATACGAGTTTTTTAGAATCGGATTCTTGTCAAAGTTTTGCCTTAGTTTGGCATTCACATGTCAATAGTTTATAGAGCATTCACATGTTAATAGTTTATAGAATTAGTAATTTAAGATCTAGTCATATGGCTTATGATCATTTGATAAGAGTTGCATGTACATATGGTAGAATCAAAAGGTTTATTTTTTTAACTTTGAACGTTATGCTAAGAAACCAAAGATGGTGAATATCTTTGATGTTATTCAAAATACATACAAGTTTTTTTTATCTCGCTTTGAGTAATTTCTCCTTCAAAGATAAGATTAAAAGCATTAAAGAAAATTAAAATTTGAATTATCTTTATTATTCTTGTCCCTTGTTTCTTCATTAAAAAAGAAATTTATGCGCATAATGCAAAGCTGATCATGTCCATAACCATGGAGGCTGGTGATAGCATTAAATTAAGTCAGATCACTGTGGCGACATGCCACCTCTCATTTATCAAATCAGAGATTCTGGAAGGCAGACGCACTTCTAGGTTGCCAGAGAAGGAGTGTAAAAGAGCGCAATCAATAAATGAGATCCTTGAAGTTAATTGCCACTTGGAATGCTTCTACCCAAATCTTTATTAATCGCCATGATCTCAGAGAAAGAAATCCATCGAGATACGAGTTACGAGTTAGGGTTTCCATGGAGCTAAGAGAGAGTGAAAGATGCACACCAGTTACAAGTCAGAGAGCTAGGGTTTCCATGGAGCTACGAGATAGTGAAAGTTGCACACCAGTTACAAGTCAGATTGCATGGACGGTTTTATAATACTGTCAACCTGTGAAATGGATTATAATTTGTCAAAGAAATGATGCCACGTACATAGGCAAGGATCGTTGGAAGTTTGAACGAAATCGCTGGCTATGTATGGAAGAACAGATTTATATGGGAGAGGCTTGAATCTGCCATGACCGCACCAAAGAAATCACAATTTGTTATCATAGATTCATCATTCCACCAAATCGCAAAGAAATCCCACAAAATGATCACATCAATGTGCAGTGAAACTCTCCAAAACGCTGATCATTGGCACGCGCAAGAGGGACAGAGTTAGAGTTCACATCTCTGAACTACCAGCAAAGTTAGGGTTTTGTTATATCATAAATGAAAGTTGTAAACCTGCAATAAAGGAAATCATAGCCAGTTTGTAATGGGAAGATAGACAGTTCAATGAGTTGGTATTTAGGAGCGTACAGGTGGAGGTATGAAAGAAGTTGCCAGATATTTGAGGAAGTGGAGGAGGGAAATGATGTCACGATAGATTGTTGAAAGAAAATTCAATATAAAAACAACTCAACAAATCACATTAAATTACAGGTATGGAATCCATTAAATATTTGTTACAGGATTGCTGGGAAATATATCATAATCTTCCATTGTCAATCAGGTCACATACAAAATTGGAAAATCGTGGATGTTGCGAAAAGGTGCCACGAAGAAGGAGAGTAGGTTTCTATTCAAAGTTTTTTTGTAGCCACTAAATAATTCTAAGTAGAAGAAATTACCAGAGATCACTAAGCCCATCAATGTTGAGGTCAGGGTTCTTCTAATCTTGTGCTCATTGCCAGAAAGTTGGAGCGGTTTGGTCATGGTTGTAAGTAATTCTGTCTCTGGGTCAAACACTTTAAAATTTGATGATTTTGTTGGTGTTATCCTTAGTGAGGAAATGCGACGGAAAAACACAGGTGAGACAATAGGTAATGGGTTAAACATGGAGAACAAGGGAACACAAAAGGATAGAGGAAAGGGATCAGGGAACCGGAATTCTAGGAAGCGCAGATCCAAATCCAGATTTGGAAAGATAGAGTGTTGGAATTGTGGGAAGAAAGTACATTTGAAGAAAGACTGGAAAGATAAAGTGTTGGAATTGTGGGAAGAAAGGACATCTGAAGACTGTAGAGCTCCAAAGAAATAAATCAAGAAAAATCAAGAAGCAAATGTAACATGTAATGTGTTACAAGATGCTTTGATTCTTTCTATAGATAATATTTCCGAGTATTGGGTAGTAGATTCAGGAACTTCATTTCATGTCACACCCCATAGGAAATATTTTTTAGATTATATTTAAAGTGATTTTGGACACGTTCATTTGGGTGATGATGCACCATGCAAAATTGTTGGAATGAGAAAGGTAAAAATAAAGAAAAGCATTGGAAACCAATGGTTGTTTAAAGAGGTAAGACATATTCCAAATCTAAGGAAAAATCTAATTTCAACAGGGCAGTTGGCAAGTGAAGGTTGTATATCCAAATAAGATGTGGAAAGTCATGAAATGATCATTGGTGAGAGAAAACAGAGGTAAGGTAGGTACATTGTATTTATGTACTGATAATACTGACTCTTCTATATCTTTAGCTTCTACAAAAGTGGATACAACACTGTGACATCATAGGCTTGGACACATGAGTGAGAAAGGGATGCAGATACTTCACAAAAGAAATTTGTTGCCAGATCTGAAACCTTAAATAAATTGATTTGGATTTCTATGAGCATTGTGTTTATGGAAAACATAAGAGAGTCAGATTTCTCACAGTCCAAAAAGGAAAAAAGAGTGGAAGGTTAGATCTTGTGCATACAGATGTATGTGGACCAACTCATGTATCATCTCTTGGTGGCTCTCGCTATTATATTACTTTTATTGATGTTGCAACTAGAAAAAAATGGGTTTATTGCATTCGACAAAAATATGATGTTTTTGATACTTTTAAGAAATGGAAAGCTTTAGTTGAGAATGAGATAGGAAAAAAGTTGAAGTGTTTCAGATCAGAAAATGGAGGTGAATATTGCAACAAGGATTTTGATGATTGTTGTTCATACTATGGGATTCATAGAGAGAAGATAGTTCCAAGACAACCACAAGAAAATGGTGTATCAGAAAGGATGAATAGGACAATCATGGTGTCTGCAAGGAGTATAAGATTGTGTGTTGGTTTTCTCTTACAGTTCTGGGAAGTAGATACAGTTGTTTACTTAATAAACATAGAACCTTCAAGCTCTTTGGATGGTAGAATTCCAGAAGAGGCATGGACATGCAAAAAGGTAAACTATTATTTTTTGAAGACTTTCGGTTGTGAATCATTTGTCCATATTGATAAAGAAAATAGAACAAAGCTTGAGGCAAAATCCAAGAAGTGTACCTTTATTGGATACAGTGTTAATGATTTTGGTTATCGCTTATGGAATTATGAAAATAATGAAATCATTAAGATTAGAGATGTCATATTCAATGAGAAGTTCATGTACAAAGATCGATTGAAGGGAAATAAACATGAAAAATAAATTCCAAAGGTACCAGAAAATCAAAATGTACAACAACAGGATCAGGTTGTACCTCAAGCTCCTGCAAGTGTTGTTAGAAGATCTACCAGGTGAAGTAGACGCCCTCAATGATACTTTCCTTCATTGTATTGTTTATTTTTGACTGATTCTGGTGAACGTGAATGTTATGAAGAGGCAATGTAGGTAGACACCAAAAAGAAGTGGGAGAAAGACTTGAAAAAGGAAATAGATTCCTTGGTAAATAACTAGACTTGAGAGTTGGTTCATTTGCCTATAGGAAATGATCATTGCAGAATAAATGGGTTGACAAGTTGAAGGAAGAAGATGGAGGAAAAAAGTGGTACAAGGCTAGACCTGTTGTAAAGGGGTTTTCACAAAAGAAAGCTATAAATTTTGATGAAATATTTTCTCCTGTTGTTAAAATGACTTCAATTAGGACTATTTTAAGTCTTGTGGAAGTAAAAGATTTGCATCTTGAAAAGTTAGATGTAAAAAAATCTTTTCTCTATGGGGACTTGGAGGAAGAGGTTTATATGCAGTAACCATAGGGGAATGAGTTCAAAGGGAAATAGAATTTGGTATGCAGGTGGAAGAAGAGCTTGTATGGCCTAGAGAAATCTCTAAGGAAGTGGTATTTGACAGAACAAGATTATAGTGGATGTCATTCTGATCACTGTGTTTATTTTAAAAAGATAGAAAATGGAAGCAATATTATCTTGTTATTGTATGTAGATGACAAGCTTGTTGCAGGGTCTAATATGTAGGATATAAATGTGCTCAAGAAGAAATTAGATAATTCATTTGCAATGAAGGATTTGGGTGCTGCAAAGAAAATCCTTGGTATGAGAATAACAAGAGACATGAAAAATTGCAAATTGACATTGTCTAAGGGTAAGTACATAGAGAAGGTGTTGGAGAGGTTTAGAATGCAGAATGCAAAACCAGTTAGTACACCTTTTGACATCCATTTCAAATTAAATAAGAAAATGTGTCCCAAGACATAGGAGGAGATAGAATACATGTCCAAGGTCCCTTATTCATCAACAATTGACAATTTGATGTATGCAATGGTTTGCACAAGACTAGATATTTCACATGCAATGGGAGTTGGGAGCAAGTATATGAACAATCTAGGTAAAGAACATTGGGAGGAAGTATTTGAGAGGTCTACTCATGCATTATGTTTTGAAGGTTCAGACATTGTTCTACATGGATATGTTGATTCATATATGGCAGATGATAAAGATAGCATGATGAGCACCACATGGTATTTTTGTACTTTAGGTGGAACAACAGTAAGTTGGGTTTATAAACTGCAAAAGGTTGTTACACTTTCAACAATAGAAGCATAGTATGTTGTTGCTACAGAGGCTAGTAAAGAAATGATTTGGTTATAGAGGTTTATGGAGGAATTGGGAAAGAAGTAGAAGAATAACAGGTTGTATTGTGACAGTGAGAGTGTCATTCATCTTGCAAATAACTTAGTATTCCATTTGAATACTAAGTGTATAAAGCTAAGGTACCATTTCATATGATCCATATTGGAAGATGGACATTTGAAGTTGGAAAAGATACACAATAGCCAGAATCCTACAAACATGTTAACTAAGGGAATAACTAGGGAGAAATTGAGTTCTTGCTCAATTACAGTTGGCCTTCAAGCATGAAGGTGAAGATGAGAAATTTTCCAGGTCTAAGAAGAATCATAGTCCAACAGATACAACAACGATGGAGTTGTTGAGATCAGTCTCCAAGTGGGAGATTGTTGGTTGTGGAGCCTAATTATCTTCCTAATTCAGAGGTCTTTGTTTTCAGTCGTGTCTATACCCCATGAAGAATTTACACCCCAGAAGAATGTACACTCCTCCATGCGGGGGAGTGCAAGTGGGGGTTACCCCCCCCTACGAGGTTCAGGGGAAAAAGGGCCCCTAGCAGGTGTTCAGGGGTGAAGCCATTGAAGGAAAATTTTCCTTGTAAATGTATATTGTAATTTCGTAGTAAATCTGGACCATTCATTATAAGGTCGCAAATATAATGGTAGAAGTTATGTTAGGGTTTTTTTCCCTAGAAGGAAACCCTCTTTTATGAGGGAAATGTATTGTGGCTTTGTATTATTCAGAATATTGTATTCTGAGGAGACTATGAGAGAAAGAAGAGGAAGTTACAATGGGTGTGGTGTAGGTTGTATTCCTTCATTTGCTAGATAATAATAAAAAAAGGAATTGGCAATTTCTCTAGTGGACGTAGCCCACATTGGGTGAATCACGTATATTTGTGTCTCTATTGTATCGTATATCTTTTGTGTTTTATTTCTGCATTTGTTTTATTTTGTTGCTCCACGATCCTGTTTTTTCTAACATAAATAACCTATCAAAAGACTAGAAGAGGAAATTTTCAAGAAGGTTGAGGAATCCATAATTACTTATGAGGTAAATTCATAAATGCAAGCTAGAATTGAAGAATGGGATTGCATTGTAGCTTCAAAATGAGAAAGAAGACAAGATTCAAGAAGGTCAACATAACATACTTTAATAAGTTGAACTCTATATAGAGGATGTACAAGCCAAATATGATGGTATTGTTTCCAAGGCTAGAGTAATTAAGGACCAATTATAGAGAATAGACGATTCCATTATCTCTTAAAATAAGATAGATGAAATGGGTGTGAAAAATGAAGAAAAATCATCAAATGTCAAACCATATTGAAACCCTCATTATCAGGAAAAATTGCAAGGAAGACAAGAAGATAAATATCGACATTATCAAGGAAGAAGATGGAATAATCATTAATATTAATGGAATGGGGCATCAAAAATCCATTATTAAACAAGATATTATGATAGACCAACATCTACTACAAACTGGAGAAGCTTCAACAACGATACATGGAATCAAGGGAAGGAAAATTATGCACAACAAGACACCAAGGATTAAAAACAAAAAAGAATTGATTTTGAATGGATGGATCATCATCAATGGAAGGAAGAAATTAGGAACATAAGAAAATCATATTACTTGGTTTCATAACATGTGAATCCTTTCACTAGTGCATATGGGCTCAAAATGCAGTGGAATATTTCCACGTTTCATGAATTCATGGAAAAATGCATTAAAATTTTGGCTTTCTTTTATTTTTATTTTTTGTTTTTCCCCGATCTTTGTCGATATAGCGACAAATTCAAAAAATTGTCTCTATATCCACCGATATTCGTCACTATAGAGACACATGTGGCACACATGAGAACCACTCATTCAGTGAAACGAGTATTGAATTTTTTGGGGTCAACTCATTTATTTTCTTCACTATATCGACAAGCATCAATCTATAAATACATGTCTTTAAAAATCATTTCGACAAATTTGCTATAGTTGCAACAATTGTTCTGGTGATTGTTCGAGCTGTGTTTTTTCTGTCACGTAATGGTTTAACACATCCAATTCTCAATCTACATAGCTCAGATTTTAGACTTGCAAGGTTAATATTTTTAATTTTTTCTGTCTCTTTTAATATAAGGCTATGTTATGAAATTTTAATTTCAATTTTTTTTAACAGAAATGTTTTAACCAAATTTAATTTATTTAATATTTTTTTCGAAATTTAGCATTTCTATTCATCTGGATTTATGAGTGGAACTAAGTGAATAAAAAACTCAATACAATAACACAAATATATGGAGAACAACAAGATATATCCAATGAACAATAACTTCTATGGAATAAATAAAATATGTTGAAACTGTAAAATTGCAGAACTGAAAACAACTTGCTCGAATGGTGGTAGCTATGTCTGAGAAGATATGTGGCTGCTACACGCATCCATATGAGAAGAATGATTACAATGAGGTTCCATAGGCATTTTTAACATTACTCATGAATTACAAAACCCTATACATCCAAAAACCTAACCCTAGGAGATGAAACACCAAACTTTATGTGGGCCCCAATGGGTAACTTGGTACCTCAACTTCTCGTGGTCATAAATTTTTCATAGGACTTATGTTTTAGGCACGTGATAGCCTGTTGGAAAGTTATTTTAGAGAAATACACATTATTTTGTCAAACTCTGAATCCAATTATAGGTTGACAGTGGAAAGTAAAAAAAAACATTGTTTAGGGCCCCAAAACGGCCCTGGAAGTACAAAAAGATGTATTGACATGAAAACTTCCAGAATAAGCCAGTTGGATTAGGTGGGCGGCCACCAATATCCACCTGATAGTTGTGTAGGGATTTAGACATCCTTGAAACTGTCGAACCCACAATTACAAAGAATTACAAAAGAATTTGTTGAACTAAAACTGTCAAAATGAGCTAGTTGGAATAGGTTGGTGGCCACCAATATGAATATCCACCTGGATCAGTCCTCCCTCCATAGGAAGAAATGATATCCATTGCATTGAGTGCCTCCATTAGGTGAGGAAATTTCTGGTGAATTTGGCCATGGGTGAGACATCTTCCTTGGTGTAGGAGTTGTCATGCCTTGAAAACCTGATAAAGTTGGATCCTTTGTTGGCGGGTGACCTTGACTTGTGTGTCCACTATCATATCAGTGAATGCATGTTCCATGCAGTCAATGTTGAGCTTTGTTGGTTTCAATTGTTTTGCAATCTCTGAGGTGTCCAATAATGGTGGAAATTATGGTCAGAGGAGGTCCACATTGAACATTACGTGCAGGCCAAGGAAGGGGGGAATGTTGAGCTTAAAAGCATTACCTCTCATAGCCTTGGTGATAGTGTAAGGCCCATAGATAAGTGGAAGGAGCTTCCGATGTGGCCCTATAAGGAATTATTTTTGAAAATGTAACCAAACCTTGTGTCCCATGTAAAGCATGTGCGGTATCGAACGTTGATCATGGCACTGCTTGTACTTAGCATTGGATTTCTGAAAAATATCATGGACCTATTAGTGGATGTGTTGAATCGTCTCAATGAATCTGGTGTCTTTTTTTTCCTCAAACTGAACATAGGGAGATTATGTTTGTGTGGTTACAAGAGGTAGTGAAATATCAATGGGACCCAAGGGTTGGAATCCTAGCCCCACTTGAAATGGGCTATGGTCGATGGAGCTATAGAGAGCCCTGTTATAATTATTCTAAACATAGGGAAGACTCTCATCCCATGTACACAAATGATTAGAGTTATACATGTGCAGGATGTGCACAATCATTCAATTGATGACCTATGTCTGGACATCAGTTTGAGGGTGGAAGGAAGTGGATTTAGTGAGCTTGGTGTCCAACAATGACTAGAGATGCGACCAAAATGTGATGAGTAACATGATGTCCCAATCGAATATGATGGTCTATGGTATCCCAAAATGGACCCACACTTGTTCAAAGAAGAGCTTTGAAGTATTTGTCATTGTGATGCTTGTTGTGCTACTTATGTGTAATATAATGCACTCATTAATTATCAATCTGAGATTCGTAATCAACATAGTTACAAGACACCAGTAAGGAAGGTAATTCTAATGTCATGAGTATAGAACTATTCTATATTATGCATGCTGGAAACAAAACAAACTAGCAAATCGAAACACACTTTGATTGTCTTTCACAGAGAGGTTATCTACCCCATTATAGCACATGCAAGTATGAGATGGAGTTATTTTGACAGATCAACTCTTCTATTTGACCCAGAAAACTAACTATGCAGTCACACTTCTGAAAGGGAAATAACACATCAATCATTAAGACATAGCATGGCTAGTTCAATAGTCAATATACTGAGTATGTTGTGGTTCACAATGCGTTGTTGTGAACTTCACTAGTTCTCCTTCAAATATGTCTGACTACCGCTACCAAAATTTATGTCCATGAAATGAAATCAAATTCATAAAAATAGAAACAGAGCATATGCAAAAGAAAAATATCTCTAAGCAATCAAAACCTAAACTGAACTATACTTCTATCATCTGAAAAAGATCAAAGCTTCAACTAGTCTAACATTTATACTATTGAAATCAACTGCTAACACTAATCTATAAGGATGCTGACCTTTGTTTGGTGATGGGCCCTTGCCACTTCAACAGGTTAGCGACTGTAGTCTACAGTAAGCTTTCTTTCAATTCACACATTCCTCTTACTCAAATTTCAAAACATAGAATTAAACTATGCTAACAACTCAACTCACATTCATTCATAAATGATCAAGACCTAGAAATAAATGACATCCTTCTATTAAACTTCAACTCAAAATCTGTTTTGCAATATGTAACACTGCTTCACATACTGTGTTATGATAACTCTCTACTACCTCCACCATCCTTTCCATGACTATTTAAACAGTCTTATTCGTGAAACACAAGGAGGTGAAATCTTTAGCAGATCAGTCAATTGTCAAATTTATATATTCAGTTACATATTTTAAGCTTCATTCTCATGACACGAAGTGTATGAGGATGAAGCAATAAAAAAGCTATCTTAACATAACCTTTATAGAGCTTTTATGATTCAACAAACATCCAACAATTATCTTGGGCACGATCTAGAGCTAAACTTGGTATATTTTGCTTCCTGTATTGGTACCGGATCGTGATAGGTGAGATTCAGTAAATGGTACCAGATCTGAACAATATGCAAGTGGTTGGTACCAGACTAGAACAGTCTGCGACCGTTGGTACTGGATCGCGACAATGGATGGTTCAGTACCAGATTTGAATGGAAGGTGCACTTGGTACCAAATTCGGACAGTGGCAATCTAGCACATAAGTACCAGATGGCTGAGCTGATACAGAAATGCTAGACTCATATAGAGGTCAAAGGTTATACATGGAAATTTAAAACAATAGTACATGAAACATTTAGTCTCCTAGCTCAATAAACCACAAAATGCATGAATTCAATTATACTTTACCTTATGACCTCATCAATGGTTAATGGTAGTGTTCTTTGTCATTTATCCAAGCTTAGGTAAGCCAAAAAGGTGTAAATGATGAGTATAATAGGGTAGTGGGGATGTCAATTTAGAGGCTCAACATTCCTGCATGCCAAAACCATTGCATGTCCTCACGCAACTGAAACAACTCAAAATTTTTCAAAATTTGAGACTCCATTCTTTACTTCTGTGGATCAATGATGTTGATGGTTGAGACTTCTGCTTTCAGCTCCCTTTTTATGACATTAATGTATTGTAATAGTATTAGTACCTTCTTGAGATTATTATAAGTCTCTTCATGATCATCTTGAAGTTGTTGGTTGGTTGCCTTCAGTTGTTCATTTTTCTTTTTGATATACCTGTCCAGTAGTTGGTATTCCTTCACTTCTTGTTTGAGTTCCTGATTTTGTTTTTACATCTCCCCAATATTTTTCTTCATCTGTTCTTTTGTTAAGGTTCTTGTTGACTCCATTGTTTCTGGCTGGATGTATTCTCTTTCCTCCACTTCCTCCCTCATCCCACATAAAGTAATATTAACTTGTTCCTTAGTCAAGCTAGAGATGTCATCCTGGACTGATAGGTCTTTAGAAGGGGAGATAAGATCTATTGGTTCTTCATGTGTATGAGGACTGACAACTACTTTTCCTTTCTTTACCATGCTCCTTGTGGTTCTTTTACAAGGGGGTAATGGATCAGAGGTGCTCACAAGCTTCCTTTTCTTCTTTTCTATTCATGGAATGGTTATGGGGGATTGTTCTATAGACTGTTCATCTTTATTTTCTGAGTTATTCTTTTCTTTCCTCACAGTTTTTGTCTTATGACATTTCTCCTCAAGTGCTATTGTTGAGGTCTCCTCCACTAATTTGGATTTACCTTTTGATTCTTGACTTTTAAAAATCTTATCGACTGTGGAAGAGGGCCCTGCTTGTTTACTAGCTTTATCTTTTTGGCTCACTATTCTAGAGGATGATGGAGTTACCTTATCTTTCTTTCCCTTTTTCTCTTGAGGTTCCTTATATTTCTCTGGAGCAGGCTAGGCTCCCTCTATAGGTTTTTTTTCTGTGGGAAGGTTTTGAGTGATGAGGATTTTCTAGCTAATCCCTTGCTTCCTGATTTCATGTATAACTAACATCTTAATAAGACCTTGATGATAAATGCTAGTCTTCTCGGTTTTGGATAGGGATATGACACCTCTTACCATCTTGTTCAGACTCATCCATAAAAAATATGGGAAATCAATTTTAGGACCTCCTTCAAAGTGTAACAGAAGTCTAAGATGATATAGGAAGGTTACAACATACCTTCCCTCACAAGTGAGGAATTGTTGAAGACTAGCAAGCATTGGATGATACTCTTCCTTGATATAGTTCCTAGGAATCCCCTTTTTCCAATCAGGGTGTTGATGGTCTTCTTTCCGAAATTGTTGACACATTTCCTTGTTGATTCCTACTCCTTTGAAATACTTGTCTCCTCTGTTACGTAATCCCATGGCTTCCCTTAAAGTTGCTTCATTGATTGTTAACTGCATATTTCCTATGTGCGCAATATCTCCATTGTAACCTTGAATAAATGCGTGAGATACCTTCTCATGATAGCCTGTGAATTTCTCCAAAAATGGCATCCATCCCGCTCTAGAATACTTCTCTCTACACAACTGAAACTCCTTGGTCTCTCTATAAATATGGAAGACCGGTTCATGTCTACTTACAACCATCTTTATAAACTATGAGTGAAAGTAGGGTTGTAGTGTAAGGATTTAGTCAGCTTATGAGGGTAAGGGTTTGGTACCGAAGATCATAGGGAGAAGTAAGCTCAAAAAAGGAGAAAGGTTGGTAACGACAAAAAAATATGGTGATGGCGTCACTAATTCGAATGATGAGTTTAAGTAAAGATGTCGCAAAGGAAAATTAAGACAAGATGAGGCTCATCTGGATGGCTTCTCCACCCAGATAAGCCATTTCATTTATGCTCATTAGTGCAATTATGGGGATGGAATGTTGGGTGTCGAAGCATCATTGTTGTTTGGGATAGGTGATTGGACTTCTAAGCGGTGAATTTGATGTTGAATCGTGGCTCATGACACAAGATACGTTCATGATTTCTTAAGGAGGAAGCACGTTCATGGTTCATCATTACTAGACATGCTCCATATTCACACTTTTGATGTGATTTTGACTTTAATCATTTTCAAGCACTTATGTGATGAGAGGATTGATTAAGGTTAAGCATATGGGTATGAGGGAAATGAAATTTAGGTGCATGGTTTTAACACTAAGGTCATAAGATCTAGTATACATTTTCATGCCTGTTGTAGTTTTATAAGAAAAGGAAAATAAATAATACCATGTTACCTTTACTTTTACCATTGTATAATCAATACCCATAGCATATGTGATTTCCTTTATATTTGAAGCTTGTAGATTGTCAAAGTTCATCTTTTTTAGGATGGAGTTTTCTGGAAGCTTGGTACTGGAATTTCCTGTACTTCATGAAACTTATTTATTTTGTGCTTATATTCTTTTGTGTCTGGTTCTGCAGGGTTGTAGGGTGAACATGCTGGTTTCTGAAGATGAGATGTGAGTCTGAAAAAGAGTTATGAAGGAGCTCTTTGACCCTCCCCCATGCCAACGATGTTTCATATCCTTATGCAAGAATATTCAACACTCTGTATCATAATGGAGAAAAGATTATAAGATAAAAGAAACCAAATCAAATTCCAAAAGTACATTTATCACCTAGCATATGATCACATGCCTAAAAAAATGAAATTTCCTTTCTTTTGATGACTTATTAACAAGGGTAGCACATTGTCGTTGTAGTATAGTGGTGAGTATTCCCACCTGTCACGTGGGTGACCCGGGTTCAATCCTCGGCAACGACACCAAAATTTTGTGCTACTTATATGTGTAATATAATGCACTCATTCATTATCAATCCGAGATTCGTAATCAACAGAGTTACAAGACACCAGTAAGGAAGGTAATTCTAATGTCATGAGTATATAACTATTCTAGATTATGCATGTTGGAAAAAAAACAAACTAGAAAATCAAAACACACTTTGGTTGTATTTTACAGAGAGGCTATATACTCCATTATGGCACATGCAAGTATGAGATGGAGTTCTTTGACAGATCAACTCTACTATCTGACCCAGAAAACTAACTATGCAATCACACTTCTAAAAGGGAAATAACACATCAATCATCAAGACATAGCATGGGTAGTTCAATAGTCAATATACTGAGTATGATGTGCTTCACAATGTGTTGTTGTGAACTTCACTAGTTCTCCTTCAAATATGTCTGACTACTGCTTCCAACATTTATGTCCATGAAACGAAATCAAATTCATAAAAATAGAAACAGAGCATATGAAAAAAAAAAGATCTCTAAGCAATCGAAACCTTAACTGAACTATACTTCTGTCATCTAAAAAGATCAAAGCTTCAACGAGTCTAACATTTATACTATTGAAACCAACTGCTAACACTAATCTATAAGGATGCTGACCTTTGTTGGGCGGTGGGTCCTTGCTGCTTCAACAGGTTAGCGACTAGAGTCTACATTAATCTTTCTTTCAATCCACACATTCCTCTTACTCAAATTTCAAAACATAGAATTAAACTATGCTAACAATTCAACTCACATTCATTCATAAATGATCAAGACCTAGAAATAAATGACATCCTTCTATTAAAATTCAACTCAAAATTTGTTCTGCAATATGTAACACTGCTTCACATACCACTACCTCCACGATCCTTGCCATGACTATTTAAATAGTCTTAGTCATGAAACACAAGGAGGTAAAATATTTAGCAGATCATTCAATTCTCAAATTTATATATTCAGTTACATATTTCAAGATTCATCCTCATGACACGAAGTGTATGAGGAAGAAGAAATAAACAAACTAGCTTAACATAACCTTGTTAGAGATTTTATGATTCAACAAACATCCAACAATTATCTTGGGAATGATCTGGAGCTAAACTTGGTATATTTTGCTTCCTGTATTGGTACCAGATTGTGATAGGTGAGATTCAGTAAATGGTACTGGATTCAAACAATATGCAAGTGGTTGGTACCGGACTAGAACAATCTGCGGTCATTGGTACCAGATCGCGACAGTGGATGGTTCGGTACCAGATATGAATGGAAGGTGCGCTTGGTACCAGATTCAGATAGTGGCAATCTGACGCATAAGTATTGGATGACTGAGCTGATACAGAAATACTAGACTCATCTAGAGGTCAAAGGTTACACATGGCAATTTAAAACATTAGCACATGAAACATTTAGTCTCCTAGATCAATAAACCACAAAATGCACGAATTCAATTATACTTTACCTTATGACCTTATCAATGGATAATGGTAGTGTTCTTTGTCATTTATTCAAGTTTAGGTACGCCAAAAAGGTATAGATGAGGAGTATAATAGGGTAGTGGGGATGTCAATTTAGAGTCTCAACAATGCTCTTATTGTAGGCTGTGAGAATGGCCATCTTTGAAAACCAATCAACCACCAAAAACACGCAATGATTGCCTTGTTTGGTGGATGGAAGTCTAGACATGTAATCCATTGAGATGGATTCCCAAGGCTTATTGGGAGTAGGAAGAGGGGTGTATAAGCCTTGCTTCTTGATGGGTGGCTTGGAAATGACACAGGCATTACAACTTCTGATATACCTGTTGACGTCCTGTCAAAGTTTTGGCCAATAAAAATGTTTATGTAGAACAACCATAGTTTTCTCCATGCCAAAATGTCCTTCCATCCTACTGTAGTGAGCCTCCCAAATCATATTTGCACACTTTCTTGCAAGAACACAGAGGTGGCCCAGATGGCATAATAGTCTATCTTGAATGTGAAAATTGGTGACATTCGCGGAAGTAACCAAGAGCTGATAGGTGGTGGTGAAGTCAGGATATTACTGGTCAAGTTGGGGCCAATCATATTCCTCATTCCTAGAGGAATGGAGCACGATGGTGAGTGAATCCATGGCAGGTCGACTGAGGCAGTCTGTGAGATGATTTGTGCTCCATGTATTATACTTGATGTTGATATGGAACTGATGCAGGTATGTGGACCACCTTTGATGGAAGTCATTCTATAGATTCCCCTATCTATGTATGAACTACAAAGGCTTGTGATCAATGTGGATGATTGCCTCCTTTCCCAAAATGTAATGTTTACATTGACCACATGATTGTACAATGGAAAACATTTCCTTGTCATAGGTGGCGTATTTTTGGATAGTATCTGAGATTTTCTCCCTATGGTATGGTACCAGATGACCGTGGTGAGTAATAATTTCACCTACAACATAGTCGGATGCATCAATATCAATATTTAATGATTGTTGTAGACCGAGTAACGAGAGTACTGGAGCTGAGTACAAGTGATGTTTCATATCATTAAATGCTCATTGTTGTGCCTTCCCTCATGAAAAATTTTCCTTTCCACCACTGTTGGTCACTTGGATGAGGGCCCATGCAATATGGGAGAATCCCAACATGAACCATCGGTAGAAGTTTGAAAGTCGCAAGAAGATCCTAAGTTTGATTAGTGTGGTCGGGGCTGGACAGTCACAAATGAATTGGATCATAGATGGATCCACATGCACCCCATGTTTATCAATAATGTATCCTAAGTATTGGACCTTGTTCATGCCAAAGGATCATTTTTCCAGGTTGGTATATATCTTGTGCTACCACAGAGTGCTCAAAACTTGTTGAGTATGTTACATGTGCTCCTCCCAAGTTCTGTTGAATATGAGGATGTGATCCAGGTGGATATTGGTGGCCACCCACCTTTTCCAAATGGCTCAAAATGACTTTCTGGCAATTTTGGCAATTTACTATTTTTAGTAGGTTTTAACTTC
>ML821224.1:51921-68027 GCA_009831015.1 Picea engelmannii
AATTTACATAAGTGTGTACATGGAGATAAAAGAAAAAAAATGAACCATATCATCAAAATACATATATGAGACCAAAATTAGAAAACTGATTTTTGTATTGATTTCATTATGAGATACAAGACTGAATTCTCTTTACAAACCCCTATGAGGATAGGGACCATAGTTAGATTTAGAAGCCTTAGATGGGCACCATACAAAGAGACTCTAACAACAAAATAAAATTGAAGCTAAATATCTAGACCAACTTTCCACAAAATGTTGTCACTTGACTCTGCAAAATATTCTTTATGAGTCATAAAATTTAATTTATAAATAGACAAGAACACACAGACTGCCAAAGATAAACCATACATCTTTAAAACAAGTTGCTGAAATATATGATTCAGTTTTGAATCCTACTACCTTCAATAAGACCCTACTGTCGTTAAGATGGTTAAGTCTTCTAGTAAACTCAGAATGAATGAAATATGAAATTATCTCACTAGTATAGAGAAAACCTTATAGTTGAAGTTCTCCTTCTATTTTCTCCTCCGTTGTCTCTTCATTGGATTGAGATTTAATTCCTTCTCAATAAGTTATGGTAATTCAACTACCTTTCTTTAGTTAATCCTAATTATCTTAACTAATTAGTTGAGACAAATAATAATAATATATATTAAATAAGGGTCTAATTAAATAATAACTAAATAGGTGGGACCCCTTGTGAATCCCATTTATTTGTTTTAATAATCATCAAACATGAAATATAAAACTGCAATCATTTGATTCAAATATCCTCCTTGTAACTCTTGTTCCCATATTTATGATCAAATATTTTAATATCAACAAGATATAATATGACCATATCCAAAAATATTAATATATGCTTGTTGTCCAAAAAAATTTCAAAGTAAAAATATTGTGCACAAAATAGAAAATAACATTAATCATCATTAAAAACCATATTTGTTGTGAGAGCAATTTGGCCTCCTTTCACTGTTGTCTTATTTTGATCTTTTTGTTATAGCCTTAGGCTAATTGGAACCTTGAGGCTAGACTGCACTGATAACATGAGAACAATCATCTTTAAGATGAGGACGTGAAGACACAGATTCAAAGGACTCTTTGGATGACTTGGATGGAGTGTCCACTCCTTTTCATTTATCTTTCTTAGGCTTGGGAACATCAGTTTTTAGCTTCTTACTAGCATGAGAAGACAACATTGGTGAGACAACAATATTGTCTTGGGGATTTGTATTTTTTGGTGGTGGAGGAGGGGGTAATCGTAAATACACAGTAGGCCAACCATGGTGATGAGTAGTAGATTGATGGACAATCTCTTTCCAACCATCATTGACAGGTGGTTCGATTTGCATAGACACATGAGGGGAAACACGAATCCGAGAAAATTTTTAATGTGGTTGGAAGGGAGGCCTATCAAGTCAGAGCTGTAGAATCCCATGGCCAACCAAGTTAAACAATCCAACTTGAAAGAGCTCATTTAATTATTTTGGATTAGTATCAAAATGTATTGAAAACCGTGGCCTTCTTTGACCCCTCTACCAATTTTCTCTTCCTATTTTAGCACATCTTCCATTACTGCCTCTACTAAGGAAGTTCATCCTGAAGTAATATTCCAACTTGTCATGAAAAACTCTTAACAATCCATGCATCAATACTCTACCTAAATAAAATCAAAAGGTTGGCTCTATTGTTTACTACAGAAACACATGCAATCCATCCATTAACATCTTAAAACCAAGCAATCAATTCCCATTTGAACAGGGAGTGATGGGGCTATTGGGAATATGAGGGGCTTATACTGTGTGAAAAAATGGTAGCATGGATGGGAAAGAACAACGAATATTGTCCAATAAAATGCAGAAGTAACATAAATTGTATCCATATCCAACATTCAAACACTAGTCATTAGCTTAGTCTTTTGTCTTTTGTTATTAATTTCTTCTCTTTTCATTGAATTTAAATTTCATAATAATAGAACAAGGAATGTTTAAAATTTATTTGGGAAGGTGAAGGGTTTATAATGTGCGAAAAGTGAGAGCATGGAAGGGGAAAAAGCGATTACTATTTCATTATATGCAATAATATCCAAAAATGGCCATCACCATCAATAAAAGAATTGCCAAAACTTTTCTCTCTTTCATAATTTAAATCCAATCCAGAGTTGTTTTCATATCATCCAATATATGAAAAAAAAACCAGGAAAGTTCCAGGACTACCAACTGTAAAAATTTCCACTTCCTTTTATTTTTATCAGCAGAGCTTTTAGGAAAGATTGTTAACAAATACATTCAATACAATTAAAACCAAACTACATCAAGTGTGCATGGGTGGCTGAGAACGCGACCTAAGTTGTTGAACTTTCACCATACAACGTCGGTATCACAACTTTAATACTTTCTTCATAAACATACCAGGTTCAAAACCCATGTGCAACTGGTGCTCATTTATTTTAACATTATACAATTTTCAAAACTGACCAAACCCCATGTGGATAATCAACCAAAGAACCAAGATTTAATTCAAATAAAACATATTCCCACTGTCGGGTTAATCACTTATAACATACATCAAGACCGTAGTTCGAAAATCGTAATTTCCATACCAAAAACCTCCATATCTGAACAAGTAGCATGATCTTTAATGAAATCATCTTTGGCAAATGGTTTCTCAGTATAATCTCAAGTGATGACCATTTTCCATGAGAGGTATCAAGTCTTCATCAATGGTACATAGCTTCACAAAACCATTTTTATACATAGTGTCAATATCATAAGGTCACAACCAATGAGTACAAATCTTACCCTAAAAATCCTTGAATTTGGAGTCATGCAAAAGGGCCCAATATCCTACCTGAAACTTCTTTTCTTGATGAACTTGTCATTCCACTTTTCTCTCTATTATTGAATAGTAGGGGTGTGGTGTGAGGTAGTCCGATGAGTTTAATTGAGTTCATTTATTTTCTCCAAGTGGAATTTTTGGGATTATGAAAGGTATAATCCAACATGTAGTGCAATTATTAATGTATTAACTTCAAATTCAATCATAAGTAATAAATGGTTACCATACACAAGATCATAAGGTGTGAAACTAGTGGTGTTTATCCAAGTGGTATGATAATCCCATATAGCTTATGGAAGTCTGTTGGCCTAACCTTTCCAATGGATCTACACAATTTTGCCTATAATGGACTCCAAAACTCTATTGGTAATTTTTACTTGACAATTGGCTTGTGGATGGTACAATGTTGATTTCTTATTCTGAATATAATACTGGATCTTAATGGAATGAATGAGTTTATATAAATTCATTCCCTTGGTTTGTAACAACCTCTCATGGTACACCATAGTGGAAAACATCTCCTCATAGATAAAATATTCTATTGCTTATTATGTATCCCTGGAAAGTGCTTTGTCTTCAACCATTTGATGAAAAAGTCATTGCAAACCAAGATATGAGCTTTTTGTCTAGATAGATGTATGACAGGCATGAAAAAATTGAGAGCCCAGTTTTCAAAATCCTCCACCATGCGTTGATTCAAGAGTGGCATCTCATCAGACTAAGCATTTTGGAAAATACTAGGACAATATTAGCCTTGATGCAACACCTTGTGCCTAGTCCTCTTATTAGAAAAGTACCTACCACAAGGTTCATCATGAAAATATTTTTGGATTTCATAAATATTATCCTCTCAAACACAATTGATTGAGGTGGATATTGGAGGCCACCCACCTTTTCCAACTTGCTCCTCTTGACAGTTTTTAGTTCAACACATTCTTTTGTACTTCTTTGTAATTGTGGGTTCTACATTTCTGGGGTTGTCTAAATCCCTAAAAATATTCCAGGTGGATATTGGTGACCTCCCACCTAATCCAACTAGTTTATTTTGTATTTTTTCATGTCAGCACATCTTTCGATACTTCCAGGGCCATTTTAGGTCCCTAAAAATTGTTTATTTGGCTCGCCACAGTCAAACTGTATATAGAGTCAGAGTTTGATGGTGTAATGCATAGTTCTTGAAAATAATTTTCGAAATGGATATCACGCACCTAAAACGAAGGTTGTATGGAAAAGTTACGACCCTGGGAAGTTGAGGTACCAACTTGCCCATAAGGGCCCACATAAATTTTGGCATTTCATCTCCTAGGGTTGGGTTTTTGGATGTCTATGGTTTTCGCATTCATGAGTAATGTTAAAAATGCATTTGGAGCCTCATTGTAATCATTATGCTCAGACAGATGTGCATAGCAGCCACATCTCTTCTCAGAGATAGCTACCACCATTCATGCAAGGGTTTTAGCTCTGCAGTTTTACAGTTTCATCCTATTTCATTTATTCAATAGAAGATATTGTTCATTGGATACTTGTGTTGTTCTTCATGTCTCTATGTTTATTATATTCATTCTATTAATAAACATGGTCCTCTCCTAAATCCAGATCATTGGGATCAGAGCGATCTGCTCTTCATTTATTTTTCTTCATGCATGTTCCTGACAAGATCTAGGTACAAGAAGTTGGGACTCGAACCAATCAAGACTTTGAAAGATTGGTCACACTAAACCTAAAAAAAACCCATGGGGGACAAAAATAAATATGATGGAGTGAGAGTTCCTTTTAAAATGTTGCTCGAGGAAGCCCTTGCACGACAAAGGAATGAAATTATGGACAACTTTGTGTAGATCCTTTGGTGGTTTCCCATAGGAGAAGCATCTTCATCAAGCGACCATGTAACCCCGTTCAAGGTACAACTAAATATTGATATTCAATTATTTGAAGGACTGATAGATGCATATGTTGTAGATAAATGGTTGAATCTTCTCTAAGGGTATTTTTCGGTCCACAATTTTTTTGATAGGGAAAATATTACTTTTTCACTCCTTAAGGTTGTCCCCCATGTGAAGGACTAGTGGGATACTTACTCTAAGAAAAGGGCCATAGAGGAATATGCAATATTTGTGGTTTCCACTACATGGTATTCCTTTCAAGATGTCATTAAAAAACAATACTACCCTGTTGGAAGCTATGAGGACTAGTACACCAGATGGACCACCCTGCATCAGGAAAGGGACCAAACAGTACTAGATTTCACCAATATTTTTTATACCCTGTGCACCAAATTGGGTATATAAGACTCTAAGAGACATCTAGTGCTCAAATACCATGGTTGTTTTCATATATACATTCAAATATAAATGTATTGTATGGACATTGCCTCATTGGGTACGTCTTATAGATATGTTGTCAATATCGAGCATAAATTTAAGCAGAAGAGGTGAGAGTTTGGATATAAAAACTCTTCATAGCCGAAGTAGGGAAAATACAAGCCGAACCCACAAAAAAAGGGACAGATAAAATATGGACATTCTCAAGACAACCAGTCCAAGCCACAACATAAGAAGGGAAATGAGAAGATGAAGAAGGACACGAGAAAATGGTGTGAATACCATAAAATCCCTTGGCACAACACTAAAGAATGTCGCTCCAAATAGTCACTTGTGGTTGAGCTGAAGGATTCCAACTTAGAGGCCGATTCTAACTACGAATCAAATCCAGAAAGAGGGAAGTAGATTATTGATGTTGAACCCAATGCCACTGTCGCTACCACCAAATTCCATCCAAGAAAACCAAAAGAACTAGAGGAAGGGGAATGCCTCTTTCACTCACAGTTGTGGGTAAAGGGGGCTTTGATTAATTTATTTTCTATATTGGAAGTCATAAGAACCTGATCTCAGCATATGTTTTCAAGCAGCTAAACCTACCAATGATACCGCACCTTCATCGCTACACCATTGACTGGCTTCCCCAAGGAACATCTCCTTGTGTTAGCGAACAATGTCGTATGCCCTATGAAATCAAGCCTTTCAAAGACGAGGTATTGTGTGATATTTATCCCCTTGAAGTTTGTGATGTTATTTTAGGACAACCATATTTGTGGAAGCATCATGTTGTTTATGCATCTATACCTCGCAGTTTTATTATTACTTTGGGTATATAGTTGTATAGGATACCAGAGGTAGCGTTGCATACCTCTATTTCTTTAATATCTACTAAGCAATGCAGTAAGGTCATTTCACAGACTGGGAAGTTTTTCTTCTTTGTGATCCATGCTCACAGTAAGAATAAGGTCATCGCCACATCCATGGCCTCTACACAGAACCTCTCTTTGCAACATAACCAAGTGGATGGGATTGTGGAAGAGTACATAGACATCTTCTCCTCACCCACCGAGGCATCGATGCACTGCCAAATCAAGAATCCAATTGATCTAACCCCCATTTCACCTCTTCCTAATGGACCAGTCTATTAATGCTCACTGGTGGAAAATGATGAAATCAAGCGTCAGATCCAAGATATTCTTCAAAAGGAGCACATCAGACCCAAATCCTCCCCTTATGGAATCTCGATTATACTGGTGTAGAAGAAGGATGGGACTTGGAAACTTTTCATTGATTACAGAGAATTAAACAAAGTCACAGTTAGGAAGTAGTACCCAATTCCTAGGACTGATGAACTTCTTGAACAACTCAAGGGGGGAAATTTATTCAGTAAGATTGAACTAAAGTCTGGCTACCACCTAGTTCCCATCGAACCAACTAATGTATGGAAGACAACTTTAAAATATAAAGAAGGTCTCCTTGAATGGTTAGTCATTCCCTTTGTCTTAACAAATGCACCAACCACTTTCATGAGGTTGGTAGATGATGTATTGAGGCCCTTCACCAACTCTTTTGTGGTGGTATATTTGGATGACATCCTCATATTCAACAGAACTTGGGAGGAGCACATGTTGAATATTCAATAGGTTTTGAGCACTTTGTGACAACACAATCTATATGCCAACTTAGAAAAATGCTCTGTTAGAATAAATAGGGTCCAATACTTGAGCTACATTGTTGATGAGCATGGGGTACATGTTGATCCATCTTAGATCCAATTCATCTGTGACTGGTCAACCCTGACCATACTAATCGAGCTTCAGAGCTTCTTGGGACTGGCCAACTTCTATTGATGGTTTGTGTTGGGATTCTCTCTTATTGCATGGGCCCTCCACCAAGTGACCAAGGGTGGTGGCAGGGAAAAGTTCATGTGGGGGGGAAAACAAAAGGAGAATTTGATGATCTGAAGCATCACTTGCACTCAGATCTAGTACTCTCCTTTCTCTCTCTACAATAACCATTCAAGATTGAGACTGATGCATCTGACTATGCTGTAGGCACAGTTCTCACTCAACATGGTCATCCAGTGGCATATAATAGTGAGACACTTTCAGATACTTTCTGGAAATACCCCACCTATGAAAAGTAAATGTATTCCATTGTACAAGCCTGTCGTTAATGGAAACATTACATTCTGGGAAAGGAGACGATCATCCACACTGATCACAAGCCTATGTAGTTCATATAGAGACAGGGGAAGTTGCAAAACGACCTCCATTAGAAGTGGTCCACCTACCTGCAGTAGTTCCATTTCAACATCAAGTATAAGACAGGGAGCACAAATCATGTCGCTAATTGCCTCAGTCGACCTCCTGTCATTGCACTCACCATTGTGCTCCATTCCTGTGGACATGAGGCATATGATTGGCCCCAACTTTATCAGCAAGATCCCAACTTCACCAACACATATCAACTCTTGGGTATAGGTGTGAATCTCACCAATTTTCACATTCAGGACAGACTTCTATGCCATATGGGCCATCTTTGTTTTCCTACAAGCGAGCGTGCAAAGATGATTTGGGAAGCTCACTACTGTCGGATGGAAGGATATTTTGGCATGGAGAAAATTGTGGTCGTTCTACAGAAACATTTTTGTTGGCCAAAACTTCGACAGGACGTCAACAAATATATCAGATCTTACACTGCCTGTGCCATTGCCAAGCTAGTCATCAAGAAACAAGGCTTATACACCAATATTCCTACTCTTGAGAAGACTTGGGAATCCATATCAATCGACTACATGTATATCCTTTCATCCACCAAGAAAGGAAATGATTGTGTATTTTTGGTCATTGATCGGTTTTTGAAGATGGCCATCCTCACAGCCTGCAAGAAGAACATCATAGTGACAGATATTTCCAAGATCTTCTTCAAACGAGTCTGGGTCCATTTTGGGATACCACAGAACATCATCTCTGACTAGGATAGCAAGTCCCTCAACAAATTTTGGTTGAGTCTTTAGTCATTGTTGGACACCAAGCTCACTAAATCCACTTCTTTCCACCCCTAAACAGATGACCAAATAGAGGTCGTCAATCAGATGATTGTGCACATCTTGTGCATGTACAATTCTAAGATTTTGCATACATGGGATGAGAGTCTCCCATATGTTCAACACAATTAAAATAGGAATCTCCATATCTCCACCGACCATAGCCCATTTTAGGTCAAGTTGGGATTCCAACCCTTGGGTCCCATTGATGTTACACTACCTCTTGCCATCACACAGACATACTCTTCTCATGTTTAGTGTGAGACTGACAAAGCCACCAGATTCATTGAGTAGATTCAGCACATCCTCCAACAAGTCCATGAGATTTTGAAGAAAGACAATGCTAAGTAAAAGCAATGCCATGATCAACGCAGGGTGCACACCAGTTTCAGGTTGGAGACAAGGTATGGTTACATTTACAGAAAGATCATCTTACGGTGCCCCATCAAAAGATCCACCTACTTCTCTATGGGTCTTACACTGTCACCAAGGTTGTTGGTAGAAATGATTTTGAGCTCAACACTCCACCCTTCCTTGGCTTACACCCAGTGTTCAATGTGGACCTACTTCGGCCATATTTTGCACCATTATTTGACACCTCAGAGATCACAGAACAACTGAAACTGATAGATATCAACCTGGGATACATGGAACATGCATCCACCAATCAAATAGTGGACACACAGGTCAAGGGAACTCACCAGCAAAGGATCCAACTTTATCAGGTTGTTAAGGCAGGGCATCTTGTACACCAAGGAAAGTGGCTCACCCAAGGCCAAATTCAACAGAAGTTTCCTCACCTAATGGGAGAACTCACTGCAATGGATACCATTTCTTCCTAATGGGGGAGGATTGATATAGGTGGATATTGGTGGCCACCCACCTATTCCAACTGGATCCTCTTGTCCATTTTTGTTCAACACATTCTTCTGTACTTATTTGTAATTGTGGGTTCTACACTTCTGGGGTTGTCTGACGCCCCACACATCCTCCAGGTGGATATTGGTGGCCTATCTCTTAATTCAACTGGATTATTTTGTATGTTTTCATGTTAGCACATCTTGTTTTACTTCCAGGGCCATTTTGGAGCCCTAAACATTGTTTTTTTGGCTCACCACAGTCAAACTATAGACGAAGTCAGAGTTTGAGGTCGAATGTGTATTTATCTGAAAGACCTTTCCAATAGGCTATCATGCACCTAAAATGGATATCGTATGCAAAAGTTATGACCTTGGGAAGTTGAGGTACCAACTTAGACCAACTTACCCATAGGGGCCCACATGGCTATTGGTGTTTCACCTTCTAGGGTTAGGTTTTTGGATGTCTATGGTTTTGGAATTCATGAGTAATATTAAAAATGCCTTTGGAGCCTCATTTTAATCCATTATGCTCAGACATATGCACGTAGAAGCCACATCTCTTCTTAGAGATAACTACCACCATTCGAGCAAGTGTTTCAGTTCTGCAGTTTTACAGTTTCATCCTATTTCATTATTTAATAGAAGATATTGTTCACTGGATATCTTCGTTATTCTTCATATCTTTGTTTTTATTGTATTCAGTCTGTTAATCAGTTTGTTCCGCTCCTAAATTTGGATCACTGGTATCATAGCAATATGCTCTTCATTTATTTTTCTTCGTGCATGTCCCAGACAAGATCTGGGTATAAGAAGTTGTGACTCGAACCAATAGAGCCATTACAATATCGGTCACGTCGAGCCCAACAACAACCCATGGGGGACGAAAACAAAGATGATGGAGCAGGAGATATTTTTAAAATGTTGCTCACATGACAAAGGAATGAAATGATGGACAACTTCGCGCAGATCCTTTGATGACTTCCCATAAGAGAAGCATATTCATCAAGTGGCCATGCAACCCCCTTCAAGGTACAAGTATATTTTGATATTCAATTATTAGAAGGACTGATAGATGTGGATGTTGTATATAAATGGTTGAATCTGCTCGAAGGTTATTTTTCAGTCCACAATTTTTCCAATAGGGAAAATATCACTTTTTCACTCCTCAAGATTGTTCCCCATGTTAAATACTAGTGGGATACTTACTATGAGGAAAGGGCCATGGAGGAATCTACAATGTTTGTGGTGGCCCCTACATGGGATTACTTCTGGGACACCATTAAATAACAATACTACCCTTTTGGAAGCTACGAGGACCAATACACCAGATGGACCACCCTACGTCAAGAAAGGGACCAGACAGTACCAGATTTCACCAATATTTTCCATACCCTATGCACCAAATTGGGTATCAAAGACTCTGAGTGACATTCAATGCTCAAATACCATGGTTTTTTTCATAGATATATTTAAACATAAATGGATTTTCTATACATCACCTCATTGGGAACGACTTATAGATACATTGTCAAGATCAAGAAAAAATTTAAGCAGAAAAGGAGAGAGTTTGGATTTGCAAACCCCTCATAGCCGAAGTAGGGAAAAGGCAAACCCAACCCACACAATAAGGGACCAAGTCAATATGACTACCCTTAGGACAACCAGTCAAAGCCGCAACACAAGAAGGGCACTGAGAAGACAAAGAAGGACACGGGAAAATGGTGTGAGTACCATAAAATCCCTTGGCACAACACCGAAGAATGTCACTCCAAGAAGTCCCTCATGGCCAAAATGAAGGCTTCTGAGTCAAAGGTCGATTCTGATTCTGAATCAAATTCTAAAGGAGGGAAGAGGATTATCGATGTTGAACCCAGTGCCACTTTCGCTACCACCAAATGCCATCCAAGAGAACCAGAATAACCAAAGGAAGGGGAATGCCTCTTTCACTTGTAGATGTGGATAAAGGGGGCTCCTCTTCATTTCATTGTCGATAGCGGTAGTCAGAAGAACCTAATTTCAGTATATATTGTCAAGCGGTTGGACCTACCAATGACACCACACCCAGAACCCTACACCATCGGTTGGCTTCGCCAAGGAAGAGATATTCGTGTCAACCAATAGTGTTGTCTTCCCTATGGCATCAAGACTTTCAAAGATGAGGTACTATGTAATATTGCTCCCCTTGAATGTTTTGATTTTCTTTTAGGAAAACCATAATTGTGGAAGCATCATGTTGTGTATGAGTCTAGACCCCACAATGTTTTTATTACTTTAGGTATACAATTGTATAGGATACCAGAGGTCGTGCTACCTACTGCTATTTCTTTAATCTCTAGTAAGCAATGTAGTAAGGTCATATCACATACCGGGAAGATCGTCTTATTTGTGATTCATGCTCATAGTAATAATAAGGTCTCTGCCACATCTATGGCCTCTACAGAGAGCTTCTCTTTGCAGCAAAATCAAGTGGACGAGATTGTGGAAGAATAAAGAGACATCTTTTGCTCACCTACAGGGGTACCGACATATTTCCAAGTCAAGCATCCAATCGATCTGAACCCTGATGCACCTCTACCTAATGGACAAGTATATCATCTCTCATTGATGGAAAATGAAGAAATGAGGCAAAAAATCCAAGAGCTACTTCAAAAGGGGCACATCAGACCCAACTCCTCCCCTTGAAGAAGACTGATTGTACTGGTGCAAAAGAAGGATGGGACATGGAGACTCTGCATTGATTATAGAGCCTTAAACAAAATGACATTCGGGAACTGGTACCCCATTCCTAGGATTGGTGACTTTCTTGACCAACTCAAGGGGGCAAAGTTATTCAACAAGATTGACCTAAAGTCTAGCTACCATCATGCCCTTTGTCTTAAAAAATGCACCACCACGTTCATGAGGTTTATGGATGATGTATTGATACCCTTCACTAAATCATTTTTTGTTGTATATTTAGATGACATCCTCATCTTCAGAAGGACATGGGAGGAGCACTTGTGACATATTCAACAGGTTTTGAGCACTCTGCGGCAGCACAAGTTATATGCCAACTTGAAAAAATGTTATTTTGGCATGAACATGGTCTAATACTTAGGATACATTTTTGATGAGAATGGGGTATATGTTGATCTAGCTAAGATCCAAGTCATCCGTGACTGGCCAGCCCCAACCACACTGACCGAGCTTTGTACCTTCTTGGGACTATCCAACTTCTACTGATGGTTCTTGTTGGGATTCTCCCATATTACATGGGCCCTCAACCAACTGACCAAGGGTAGTGGTCGGGCCAAGTTCGTGTGGGGGAGGGAGAAGAAACGATCATTCGATGATCAAAATCATCGCTTGTGCTTATCTCTAGTACTATCCTTTCACGATCTGCAACAACTATTCGATATTGAGATTGATGCATATAACTATGTTGTGGGCACATTTCTCACTCAACATGGGAATTCAGTGGCATACCATAGTGAGACACTCTCTGACATTGTCTGAAAATACCCCACCTATGAAAAGGAAATGTATTCCATTGTACAAGCTTGTCATCAATGGAAACATTACATTATGGGAAAAGAGATGATCATATACACTGATCACAAGCCTCTGCAGTTCATACAAACACATGGGAAATTGTAGAATGACAGTTGATCCGAATTATTTTTCGGCATGAAATGAGAGTGGAGATATAATAAAGAATTTCACATAGATATTGTAGATATCCAATAATATAATAGAAATGTATCAAATATGCAACCATAAACACAAAGATACAATAATACATGATTTCTATTAATGAAATAAATGTACAGAGACTATAAAAATACAGAGTGAAAGACTCGCTAGAATGGTGGCATCTTATCTCTGAGAAGAGATGTGACGGAAACTCGCATTCACAAGAAGATTATTTTACAATGAGGCTCCAAATTATTTTTTATCATAAATAAAATCCAAAACCCGAACCCCAGAAGATGAAAAGACAACAATTTTGTGGACCCCGTTTTGGGTAGTTTGGTGTATCAACTTCCCGAGGGCGTAAGTTTGGCATACGATCTTCGTTTGGGGTGCATGATAACTCGTTGGAAAGGTATCATCGAGGATATTTTTTTAGGAGGATCAATCATGACTTTGTATATCATTGAGAATATTGATCCAGAAAAAACGTCATTTAGGACCTCAAAATGGCCCCGAAAGTTAAAATTGCTAAAAATAGTAAATTGCCAAAATTGCCAGAAAATTGTTTTAAGAGAGTTGGAAAAGGTGGGTGGCCACCAATATCCACCTAGATAAATCCTCCCTCCTTAGGAAGCAATGGTATCCATTGTGTTGAGTGCCCGAGGGAGAGGGAAAATCATTTGTTGAATCTACATCCTGATGAGTTGCTTTCTTTGTTGGAGAAAGTGCGCTGCTTAGCTTCTTGAAGGTTGTCACAAACATGTGGATGGAAAGGTTGGACCCTTTTAACCAGTCTAGATACATGAGATGCCTGTGTGTAGAAGGAATATTTATGCTTTGCTTCAATCTTGTTGAACTTCTTCTGTTGGATAGAAGGTGATTGAGATGAGGTTGTAGTGGTTGCAGTATCCTTCTATTCACCTTTTGAACAGATTGTGAAAAAGTTCAATTTTGTAGTATGAGATAATACTTTTCGGAATTGTTTAGGTGAAACAGTATTCAGAACTACCTCTGGTATTATGTAGAGATGACCCCCTAGAGAAATGATGACATTGTGGGGTCGATACTCATAAACAACATGGTGTTTCCACATATATGGTTGGCCCAAGAGAACATCACAGACATATAGTGGAGAATCATCACATAATATCTCATCCTTGAAGGAATGGATGTCGTATGACAATCGAAATTGTTGGATGACATGAATATCGTGTCCCTTGCGAAGCCACCCAATGTTATATGGTTGCGGGTGTGGTGTTGTCGACAATCCCAACTGTTTGACAATCTCTGTTGAGATGAGGTTCTTCTGGCTTCCTCTTTCAACAATAAAATGTAGTGGGTCCCCTTCACCCACATCTGTGAATTAAAAAGGCGCTCCCCCTTTTCAGGATCTGTTGGTTCTTCTAGTTGAATTGCGACGGTCGCGACAATAGCAGTGGGTTCTGCGTCAGTGATATGTCATTTACCAATATTTTTAGAATCAAATTCTGACTCAAGGTTCGACTCCTTGTCTTTGATCTCAGCCACCAATGATTGTTTTGAGCAACATTCCTTGGTGTTGTGCCAGGGGATTTTGTGGAAATCGCACCATTTTCTAGTGTCCTTCCTTGTCTTCCCGTGACCCTTCTTTTCCTATGGCATGGACTAGTTTTTGGGAGACTATTTGTTAGGGCCATTTTTATCATACTTTGTTTTTTACAGATTTGCAGACCCAAACTTATGTTTTTTCTGGTGCTTAAATTTCTTTTCAATTTTAACAGCATATTGATAAGTAGCACCGAGTGATGAGATGTCTAGAAAATCCATTTTAGTTTGGATGTATCTGTGTAGAGCCCCATGGTATTTCAGAATCAAATGTCATTCTGAGTCTTTGATACTTAGCTTGGTGCGCAAGGTATGGAAGGTATTGGTGAACTCCATAACTTCTTGGCCCCTCTCTTGCTGCAGTGTGGTCCATCTCATGTACTAGTCCTTATAGTTTCCAACAGGGTAATACTGTTCCTTTACTGCATCCACAAAAAAATCTCAAGTGGGCTCAACCCCATATATTCCAGACTCCTATGTGGAACTTTTCTCCTAGTAAGTTTCCCACAAATGTTTGACATGGGGGAGATCTTTAAGGAGTGCGAAGGTGATCTTTTCCCTGTCGGAAAAATTATGAACAGATAAATAACCTTCTAACAAATTTAACCATTTGTCTAGGGCATCCAAAATTAACCTGTACCTTGAAAGGAGAGGTGATTCCAAAGTGTTTGTTTGATGAATATGTGTTTGTTTCTATCGACAGGAGTTGAAGGATGTGGGTAAAATTCTTCATCATTTCGTCCCTCTGTCGTGTGAGATCTTGCTCAAGCAATAGATTTATAAAATCATCTACTCTATCATTTTTCTTTTCTTCCACCATGGAGGGTTTCTTGGGAGTGAAAGAGAGATTGTATTCAAGAGAGACAAGCTCGGGACCCAAATTTTTATGCTCAGACCTCATAGGGGACATGCACTGAATAAATAGATCAAGAGCAGCCTACTCTGATACCACTGATCTGGATTATTTTTTGGCACGAAATGAGAGTGGAGATATAATAAAGAAATGCACATAGATATCATGGATATCCAATAATATAATAGAAATGTATCAGATATGCAACCATAAACACATAGATACAATAATACATGATTTCTATTAATGAAATAAATGTACAGAGACTGTAAAAATATAGAGTGAAAGACTCACTAGAATGGTGGCAACTTATCTCTAAGAAGCGATGTGATGGATACTCCCATTCACAAGAAGATAATTTTACAATGAGGCTCCAAAGGAATTTTTATCATAAAGAAAATCCAAAACCCTAAACCCGGAAGATGAAAAGCCAACAGTTTTGTGGACCCCGTTTTGGGTAGTTTGGTGTATCAACTTCCCGAGGGCGTAAGTTTGGCATACGATCTCTGTTTGGGGTGCACAATAGCTCGTTGGAAAGGTATCATCGAGGATATTAATTTAGGGGTCTCAATCATGCCTCTAGACATCATCGGGAATCTTGATCTAAAAAAACATTCATTTAGGCCCTCAAAATGGCCTCGGAAATTAAAACCGCTAAAAATAGTAAATTGCCAAAATTGCCAAAAAACTGTTTTGAGCAAGTTGGAAAAGGTGGGTTGCCATCGATATCCAATTGGATCAATTGTCATCATAATTGGTCCACCTACCTGCAATAGTTCCATCTCAACATCAAGTATAAGACATGTATCTCCAATCGTGTTCGTGACTGCCTCAGTCGGCCTCCTGCGGCTGCACTCACCACTGTGCTCCATTCCAGGGATGATTTTAAGGATGGAAATTTATTTTTAAATCTAGAAACCTTGTCAAAT
>ML821224.1:70415-82026 GCA_009831015.1 Picea engelmannii
CCTCAACCGCAACAGGTTCGTGACAGATTTCCACAAACTAAGCAGTGCGACGTCTCCAGCAAGACAAGCAGCTCACCAAGATGCACATTCAACAAATGTTTTTCCCTCTCCCCTGGGAACTCAACGCAATGGAGACCATTACTTCCTAAGGAGGAAGGATTGATCCAGGTGGATATCAGTGGTCACCCACCTTTTCCAAATGGCTCAAAACAGTTTTTTGGCAATTTTGTCAATTTACTATTTTGGCAGTTTTTTCGGGTCTTGAACTTTCGGGGCCATTTTGAGGCCCTAAATGATGTTTTTTTGGGTATTTTGCATGTTTCTCTCACAAAATAGCATTTAAGATGCTATTTTGTCTCGATCATTGTAGGCCTCGGATAGATCTTTCCAACGAGCTATCGTGCTCCCTAAACAAAGATCGTATGCAAAAGTTACAACCCCAGGAAGTTGATGTACTAACTTACCCAAACGGGGCCCACATGAATTTTGGTGCTTCATCTCCTAGGGTTAGGTTTTTGGATGTCTAGGACTTTTGGCATTCCCGTTTATTGTAAAAAGGCCTTCAGAGCCTCATTGTAACCATCTTATTGCGAATGCGAGTAGCCGTCACATCTCTTCTCAGAGATAAGCTGCCACCATTCTAGCGAGTCTTTCACTCTGTATTTTTACGGTCTTTGTACATTTCTTTGATTAATAGAAATCATGTATTACTGTATATATGTGTTTATGGTTGCATCTCTGATACATTTCTATTATATTATTGAATATCTGCAATATCTCTGTGCATTTCTTTATTATATCCCCACTCTCATTTCATGCCGAAAATAATCCGGATCACATTTTTAGAATAATGAATCTTTTTTTGAGAAAAACCATGGAAAATTAACCCATGAGCGAAATTTATCCCCTAAAATCATCCCTGCTCCATTCCTGTGGACATGAAGCATATGAGTGGTCCCAACTTTATCAGCAATATCCAAACTTCTCCACCACCTATCATCTCTTGGGTATAGGCGCAACTGTCACTGATTTTCACATGCAAGACAAAATCTTATTCCACCTAGGTCATCTTTTTTTTCCTACAAGCGAGCGTGAAAAGATAATTTGGGAATCCCAATACATTCGAGTGGCAGGGCATTTTGGTGTGGAGAAAATTGTGGTCATTCTTCAGAAATATTTTTATTGGCCAAAAATTCGACAGGAAGTCAGCAAGTAAATCAGATATTGCACTTCATGTTCCATTTCCAAGCCAACCATCAAGAAGCAAGGCTTATACACCCCTATTCCTACTCCCGAGAAGCCTTGGGAATCCATATCAATGGACTACATGTCTGGATTGACATCCACCAAGAAAGTAAATGATTACATATTTGTGGTCGTTGATCGGTTTTCGAATATGACCATCCTCACAGCCTACAAGAAGAATATGACAGTGATAGATACTGCCAAGATATTCTTCGAACGAGTGTGGGTCCACTTTGGGATATCACATACCATCATCTCCGACCAGGAAAATAGGTTCCTCAACACATTTTGGTAGATTATCTTGTCTCTGTTGGACACCAAGCTCAAAAGATTCACTACTTTCCACCCCCAAACCAACAACCAAATAGAGGTTGTCAATCAGATGATTTTTCACATCCTGCACATGTACAATTATAAGAATCCACATACATGGGATGAGATTCTCCCCTATGTTCAACAAAGTTACAACATGATTCTCCATAGATCCATCGTCCATATCCCATTTCAGGTGGATCTGGGATTCCAAACCTTGGGACCCATTGATGTTGCACTTCCTCTTGCCATTGCACAGACATAATATTCCCATGATTAGTATACAGTCGGCAAAGCCACCAGATTCATTGAGCGGATTCAACACATTTTCCAATAGGTCCAGGATATTTTGCAGAAATCCAATGCTAAGTACAAGTAGCGACATGATCAACATAGGGTACCACAATAGTTTCAGGTTGGCGACAAAGTTTGGTTACATTTTTAGAAGGAGTGGCTCATGGGGCCTCATCGGAAGCTTCACCCACTTTGTTATGGGCCTTACACTATCACCAAGGTTGTGGGTAGCAATTCTTTTGAGCTCAACACTCCACCCTTCCTTGGCCTACATACAGTGTTCCTTGTGGACCTCCTTCGACCATATTTTCCACCATTATTGGACACCTCAAAGTGGATACTGTCAGCCTCTCTCCTAATCCAACTGAATTATTTTGTATGTTTTCATGTCAACACATATTGACATACTTCCAAGGCCATTTTGGGGCCCTAAATGTTGTTTTTTGGCTCACCACATTCAAACCATAGATGGAGTTACATTTTGACAATGGAATGTGTAGCTCTCTGAAAGACCTTTCCAACGGGATATAACACCCCTAAAACAAAGGTCGTATGAAAAATTTACGACCCTGGGAAGTTGAGGTACCAACTTACACCAAATTACCCATAGGGGCCCACATGACTTTTGGCATTTCACCTTCTAGGGTTAGGTTTTTGGATGTCTAGGGTTTTGGAATTCATGAGTAATATCAAAAAGGCCTCTGGAGCGTCATTGTAATCCATTCTTCTCAGACAAATGCGCGTAGCAACCACATCTCTTCTTAGAGATAACTACGACAATTCAAGCAAATGTTTCAGTTCTGCAGTTTTACAGTTTTAGCCTATTTCATTATTTAATAGAATATATTATTCACTGGGTATCTTTGTTATTCTTCATATCTCTGTGTTTATTATATTAAGTCTGTTAATCAATTCCTTCTTATCCTAAATCCAGATCATTGAATAATAATATGCTATCTACATCCTACCTAGAAATATGGTTCCACTTATGATAAAATGAAGTTGATTTAAAGTACAAGAAAGAAGGAAATGTAACCAATATAATGAAGAATAACTAATAATATTTTGATTATCAACTATAAGATCAATAACATGTAATCTGATTGACACATACTATGATTTGTATCAATTGATTCATCAATTGTAAGTGCAAACTATAAACATAGCTACAATAATATGGATAAATTATACTAGAACATAAATAGAAATTAAACTAATAAACATGAAATAAACAACAAAGAACTTACCTCTCTAGAGTTTACCCTTCCTATACAGAGAAATGTGATGGAAAAATTCCAGTAATTAACTCTCACTCATTGTAATATGAAATTCATAAATTCATAAACAAGAAAAAGGAGAATATGAATTGCTAACTATTTAGTTATAAATCGATAGAGTAACTGTGTATCCTTATATAGACATAATTATGTAAATATCTATTAAAAATGATTAAATGGAAAAATGCTTGAGAATCAAAGATTCTCAAGCCATTGCAAAACATAGTATATATTATAGAAAAGAAATAACATAATAGGGAAACCAAGGTGGTTTTCTCATAAATAGTCTGAAACGTGGTGACATATTCCATGGAATTATTGCTTTGAAAAATTGTTTGATTACCTCCAATCACTAGATAAAATATTCCTTAGGCGCATTCTCCATTTCCAATTATGTAGCAAGATTCTCTCTAATGAATTGGTCTGGATCTATAGCAGTGAATGCATAAAAACCATAGCTCTTGTTTCTATAGAAATTAATGTGAAGAAACCATAACTCGTGGCTCATAGCAACAACATTCATAGAAATGGAATGTAACAACTGGAACATTAGCAAGGTAACATATGTATTTGACCACCATGTGGCTCTATAGAAACGAGTTCTATAACAATATAGGACATTCAACCATCATCAATTATGAATCTGTAGCAAACAAGGATATGATGAATGGAATATGGTGGATCTGTAGCAATTGGTTTTACAAAAAAATGAAAGACTTGTAGCTTATTTCCAATGACTTTATCTATATCATACCTCAACCTTGTGAGTTAGATACAATGAACACTAATTCTCCTAATACATCAATATAATTCAATAAAATTCCAAAATAAGAAGGAAAAGAGTACATTTGTAATAATATGCCAATATGGACAAGGATATGTTGAAAACAAGGGTAAGTGGTGGAAAAAAGGGGCATATGAATAAGGAAAAAGGTTATATAAAGATAAAAAATTAGGATCCCATCATTTTTCATTCTCATATCTTAGTCATTTTCATAAATTTGAACAATAAGATAGTGTTAATAAATCTAAAATCTAGGGAAATAAACCTTCATAATAAAATATTTTAGTATAATACAATATCTATTAGGAAAAACTATTCCAGTGGAATGTCCATGAAATTTCACAAATAAAAAATAACAAGAAGAATATTTTCCCTTGAACCATAAGCAAACCTTGACCAAAATTTGTCCTTTCCTTCAAGCATGAAACGATTTTTTTTTTTGTTTAGTATTTAAAATATATAGTTGAGTGAAAAAGGAAAGTACAATGTATTTAGATTCATTGCAAGACCTATTCTTCAAAACTTGTAGACATCATGAACTTAAGAATTAGAAAATAAATAAATAAACCCTAATCCTAGACTTGAAATTCATGGTAATTTACAATGAATTTGAAAATTTTGAAGGCAAGAGTCAAGCAGGTATGCATCCATTAAACCAAAGACGTGTTCATTACAATATTCTATCATTTTCATCTTCAAATTTTGTAATTATAGGTAGTGTGGGAACCTTTCCCTCACAATTTGATCTAGAATGGGTCACTATATAATTTGTCATATGTCATGGTACTTTCTAGGTGGAAAAAATGGAGGAATTGGCTTTCAAGGCCCATTTTAGGGGCAGGTCTCGATTTGGTGATTTAGGGTTCAAAAATTTCTAAAGTCAATTTGAGGAATGAAATGGAATTTTTTGTGGTAAAAAATTATGGGAATAGATCACAACCCCTTAAATATATTCTACGCACCAAAATATTTCTAATTGTGAAAAAAAACACCTCAATCAAAGTTTGTATGTAGAATTTATGCCTCCAGTAAGTTAGCGTACCCTGTTAACCATTGTGGTATTGAGTGGATTCCATGTCATCCCCCATTACTCACACTTGCGGAGATATTCACATGTGGACTTTCATCAATATTAGAGAGGGTCCAAAACCCTAACACTAATTGAGGGTTGAGGCATGAAAAAACCTTAATACTAACCCTAGACATCAGGGTATGTTAAATAATACACCACTATAAAAGTGTTGGCGCAGACCATTTTTGGGAACACTGTAACAATCAAGGAAGATAGTTAGAAAACAAACCAAAAAAAAAGTGTTGACCAAATAATAAGGAAAATTAGTGCGCATAAGTAGGAAATTCAAAGGAAGGAAGGAGGAAATAGATCAACCATGCGCATGGGAAGTTAAAATGTGGACAAACCTAATCCACTTAGGGTTAGGGTTTTGGTCATTATTGTGATGGGTTTTAACCCATTTTTTTAGTATAAATATGTATTGTAAGATCTAAGAAGATCAGGTTAAGCTAGTAAGTAAGGAGTTCATGAGTTATTTTTTGGTATGAGTTTTGTTGAGAGTTGTGGAGCTAATAGTGAAATGATCTATGAGTCTGTTTTTGGAGACAAAGATATGTGCTATCACTGAAATTTTGTCTGCAACATTGCATGCAAATGGTTACAGGAATACAAAATCTCCAAACAACTATTAGTTCACCTGCAACACCAAATATGCATTTCCAAGGGGAAAAAACTATACAATTGGTCAAAAAATTCACATTTGTTGAAACACTAATGGAAGTGCACACACAATGCACGGGCCAAAGAAGCACTTAGAGAACACAATTTTCCATATGCATGAATGTGTACGCTAAAATCTGTGCACTCCTGTGAACGACGCATTATGGTTATTTTCAGCCCCTCACCCACTTGTGGACCATCTCCCAAATTGATTTGACCCTCAAATCCGAGCTGAATCCAAATGGGGGGTTGTTCAAAGATGTAAGGGTGCCCTAAAGGGCCCCTTGTCCACACTAAGAACCAGTTGGATATTTCCTCAAAGACATGCTATAAATGGAGGACATGGGTGCACTAAGAATTTAAGAATCTCATAGTATTGTTATCTTGCCTCAATCCTCCCTCAAGAAGCCTCTTTTCTTCTTGGATAATTCTAGCAACATCCCAATAAGATATTCCACTCACCTCTTGAGGGAATAGGCTTGTATTTCTTCACCATTTTATTTCTTGTTTATCATTGTAAGAAGAGTTCTAAAATAGGGGACTCAAGAGCCCTCCCAAGGAGGAAGAGGGGATCCATAAGTCATCCTTTCTCTATGGGTTTTACCAACTAATATAGTTATCCATTGGTGGCATAATCTTGGTCATTTGGTTGATTGAGTTTGGTTTAAAGTTTCTTATGCATTTTAGTTTTATTTCCTTAGTTGTTTTTACTTTATTTGTTTATTTATTTTATGTGATTGTATTGTTAAATTCATATACTAACCTCTATCTTGTCTAGCAAGCCCAACTAGACATGTAAGTTCCCTTGTTTTGATCACCCAAGTGATGAAATAGAAACAACATATTGGCGACCATATTGGGGATAAGGTATCAATTTCCTCCCTATTTGGGTTGTTTGAGCACTTCTTTTTGACCCATTTTCCTTGCAAGAACCATAACCAGTTACATGTCAAGATCTAAGTTTGGAACTGGAGGAGGAGAATTCCACTTAAATTCCTCCCCACCCCACCCCGACGTGTATCAGAATGTGTGCGGGTGTTCCAGCCCACAGATGCACATTCCAAGCATTGTGCGCCAACAACACTTTGTTTCTCTATGCATTCTACACAATGTACGCCAAAAGGTCCTCGATTCTCTGTGCATTGTGTGCCCGCTGCGCCTCTGTTTGAACTATAACCCACGCATATATCTAGAATTCCAAAATTGTAAGAGTTTTTGTGATGATTTGAAGGCCCCTAGTCTTCAAAATCTTGTTTTTTTGCAAATTGTAAATGCACTACACTTAGATTCCTTTCCCACATGAAAGGTTAGCCAAAACATAGGCACTTAGGGATTTAGAAAGAACCACATTTCTCCTCTTTTGATTTATTTGCCACATGGATTGCTTGTTTTGATTGTAAAAGTTAAGTTGATATTCTTTTCTATCACATATAAAAACACTTGCATTGGGACCAAAAATCAAACTTTAATCATTGAGTATGTTTTTCTCTCGCACCATAGAGCAATCTTGAGAATCAGAAAGGTTAAGAGGAAATTTCATCTCCCTTAACAAAATATTTAGGAGAGGACAAAGCCCCCCTAGGGATCCTCTTAGTTTCTTTTTCAAAACATCGTAAATTTGTAAAGTCACATGGGACCCTGATATTTTGTCCACATATCATTTGGTTGATGGACCAATGAGTGTGCGATGAAATAACCTTAAGCAGAAGGAGTCGTCCATGATGTTGTTTGAAGAGCACCATAAGTGGAAGTTCATGACATGGTTGGCAGGATCTTCCCCCGATTTTCCTTCAAACTTGGGAATGTCTGAAGATAGTTTGGTAGGAATATTGGACAATGTGGGGTCATGCAATATAGTTTCATTTGTGAGTTTTCTCAAATTAGTAATGTTGAGGGATGCCAAATATGGCATGGGGTGTGGTGGTGGAGGATTAGATCCAGCCATGGTGTGAGCAAGTAGTGGACCTAGCCCTTGAGGGGTGTTTGGTGGGGTTGTACTTCTCCCTTGAGAAGAAGTTTTCCCTCTGCCTCCTTTCGAAGGAGAGCTAGTGGATGGATGGCCTTGGGGAGTGGACCCAAGTAAGGTGGAACCAAGAAAATATGGTCCCATAATAGTGGCACTCACAGGGGTGTGAGATGGTTGATCTGGTGAGTTGGCAAGACTAGGAACTCCTCCTAGGATAGGAGGGAGATTTTGCAAGCGTCTAGAATGATGGGGATTTTGTGGGTCCCCTATGATGTCCAACTAGAAAATTGAATGTGTGCAAATGGTGATGAGAGAAATAAATGAACAAGAGACTTGTATAATTTTTACCTTCATAATATATCTCACAATCGCATATAATCAAATGAGTATCATACATAAATCAATTGAAAAGAAGCATACATGTGGGTAGTTGGATTTTGTCTGCATGGAAGAACAACAAAAACAAATGCTCATGTCCTAAAAATATGTAATGTCCTTCCTCTCAGATAGCACTGGACCTTACAATAGCACTCAACAGTGGGGTTTGAAGCCACCGGAAGAGGAACTGGTGAAGGATGAAACAATAATTTATAATGAGGGGAAGAGGGTGCATGTCTCAAAAGAACTGGTGATATTTCTCAATAGCCACACAAAATCTAATCAAGGTTCAATTGCAACCCACAATTTCCACCTGGGTACATGTCCTAAAATTGTCCACTAGGTAACTCGGTCAAAGTGCGACATTTAGATTTTTGGCCTCAGAAATGGGTCACGGAATGGATCCCTTCCAAGAGTTGGGTGACTGAAGGGGGGATGCATAGAAAAACTAAACCTGGTCCTTCAACCCTTCATGGGTATCTCCTTGCCTTATGGTGTTAGGAACAATTGACTTGGAGGATTTTAAATTTCCCTATTTGTCAACTTCTAATGTTTGAAGATGTGAGAACAAGATAACGGGGGGTCATTTGGATGCCTACCCCCGAGATCCTACCTAAACTAAAAATTTCTCATGGCACCTCCTGTGGAGGAAAACTTAGTGAGTTTTTCTAAACATATTAAATTTGTAAAGAGCAGATTGTCATGACACTGGTCTAAAATTGCTCTCTGAGTGCAAACAAACCTTGGATAAACATATTGCCAACCACATTCACGAATGGTGTCAGCGACGTAGTTTATGAAAAGTAGAAACCACCAAAGAACAATGTCTCGATTGGTTTCTCAAATCGCTCATCTCTATCCTTTCCAAAGATGTGGCATCCACCTTCCCCCAATCTGAAGAGGAAGCCATCAACAAGGCTCAACAATACGATCTCATTTATGCATAGTCAGGTTACTTATATACGGTAATACCTGATTCAACGAGCCCCATACCATTTAGCCAGGACAAACCTTGGATGTCTCATGTGGTGGATGGGTTGATAGGTACCAAAATAAACCACCATTTATACATCCAACCACCACCTATGTACGGTGCACCCCAATATCTGTCGATATATGGAGGGTCATATTATTACCCTCCTCCCCTTTACCATCATCCTTACCCTATTTCTCTCCCTCCAACGATGAGTGGACCCTTGTCGGTACCCATCATGCGCCTGGCTTCTCAACCAAGTTAAAGTACCCCCTCTAACTTAGCTTATAACCTGGGCACTAGTGAAAGCGCTACGCCTTCCTATGTAACCTACAGATCATTTCCACAAAATAATCCACATTTTCTATTTCCTGGTCCTCCACAATGGATTGCTCCTCCACAAGGACAACCACACACTGGTGTTAACTTTGTTCAACCCTCTCCCATTCAACAATTTCATAGTTTTGAACATTTTAATATGGAAAATCCATCCCATCAACCTAGTAATGCCAAAAAGAAAGGAAAAAATTGAAACAATAATAACCTAGGACCAGGGGGAAATAACCCCCAACAAAACCAACTTGTGGGGGGTAACCAGAACCCCCAAGGGGACAATAAAAACAAACACCAAGGGAGGAACAATAAAACAACCTTTGTACAAACTTCCCTTGTGCTCTTTGCTATGAGCATGGTCATTATACTCACCATTTCCCCCAAATTTCTGACTTCAAACAGATGAAAGACTCCATGAATGCGCCCCATCCTCTAGCGCTCCCTTCCCCTTAGCAGACCCCACAACAATATTTGCAACAACCACCCTCAACCTTGTTGTAAAACCCTTTTTGACACAAAGGCATGATGAATACCCAAAAGGAGGTAAATTCTGCCCCACCACAAATTGGACAGTATCAAAACCCTTGAAATCTAGCAAATCACAATATCTTCCTCACTAGCGAAGAAGAAATTCTTCTGCAAACACCCAATCGTCAATACAACGCACCCCTTGAATCTACTCCCACCACTTTGGAAGTAGCTCCAACTAGAGCCGGACAAACCTTGATGATTCCATGCCCTAATAGTGAAACTTCCATTTGTATCCCTTGCATCTTGTTACGACGAAATGTCAACAACCCTTAGGCTAGGGTGGCACATAATTACAGTGTGGTTGATGACTTGGAATAGTCCCCTGCAGCTATGTCAGTATTGGAGTTCCTCCAAAACTATCCAAATCAATGGAAATCCTTTATTTCCTCCTTGGGGGAAGTCGATTGAGTTGATACTAGACTCATCTCATTTGATCTAGATTGTGGGGAACCTCGTCTCCCCGCTTTGGTAGCTTTCCAGATACCAATCAAAATTCAGAACATCATGGTTCATCGATGTATCATTGATGAAGGTGAATCCACATGCATCATGTAAAAATTGACTGGCAGAAACTTGGCTACCTTGAGCTAATACCATCTTCCATCACTTTAAGAGCTTACGATGGTCGACCATCTTCCCCTGAAGGGCTCTTTCAAAATGTCCCCGTTGAACTTGGGGGAAAAACCATCCTTATCGACATTGAGGTTATCGACGCTCCGCTCGATTACAACATCTTGTTTGGACGTAGCTACATGTACACTATGAAGGCATTGGCCTCTTCTTTGTTTAAAACAATGATGTTTCCCCACAATGGGAAAATCATCACAATCGACCAAGTTTCACATTACAAGCCTAACCACTCCTGCAACATCAATAACATCCTACCTCTTGTCCGCACTAGTTTCGACGCATATCCCATCCTGGATATGGGCCCCAGAATTTTCAAGGACCCATCCTGGTTGGGGATAGACCATGGAGCACCACCGCTCATACACCCCTCAGCAGAAGTGTGTGTCATATCTTCTAATGGAACTGACACCAGAGATACCATTCCTCCCACTAAGGCTTCTCCACCCCTTGACATCCCACCGGTTGAAGGAATTCTACCTCAATAATTACCTGAGAAAACTACGACACCACTTATCCCTGATTTCACCCTTCCCTAGGGGAAAATTCCAGTATGGGAAACAATCCCCCATGCCATTACTCAGATCCCCTTCTTCTACCCCCTGTCGGGAGTACACACTTTTCAGGTAGTCACAATGCTTACCCTTCCCAACATGGTTCTCACCATTTCGGTATGGTATCTACACCCACCCACGATGTTTTCTCAACCATCCCTCCCTCCCTAATCAAAGGGAATCCTGATGCAGTTTCCAGTTCTAACTCCGACAACACCACTCTGACTCCCACTTGCCAACACCACCGCTACGACTGGGGGAAGGCGGAAGAAGAAATAGCTCACTGCTCCACTTCCTCCACAAGTTTAACCTCCTTATGCACTTTATGAAAGAGAGGGACACCCCACTAATAGATTCCCTTCTCTTCCAGAATTACGCATTCTGATCCAACTCCCTTGAGAAACCACATCGATCATCGCTTCACCAAGCACACCTAGTACTAAAAAAAATTCCCCTACTACAGGAAATAAAGGGGTGTGAACCAAATTTGTGTGTGCCATTTGTTCAGAGTATGGCCACTACACTCATCATTGCCCCTCTATACCTCAGTTTCGACAAACGCTAAGGGAAGTATGCCAAATATTTCAGCAAGATCCCTCTCCACC
>ML821225.1:28380-46361 GCA_009831015.1 Picea engelmannii
GACTCTATGAAGCTCTCGAACACCTCTCATGATCCTTTCATATGACATGTGGCTCCATTATCTATCAACCATGCACCAACTGATATAGTTCCCAATGAAGTATGGGAAACAAGAACGTTTTCTATTCAAACTTCTTGCAAAACTCATCCACTTGAGTCTTTGTCAATGTGGCTACATATGGTTGTGTTTCATTCCCCCCCTTCTTCCTTTCCAGAAATTTCCCTGCATAATGTCCAAACTTATGACATGAAAAGAAATCGAATTTTCTCATTTCCTTCTTCTTCTTTCCATATTGAGTGATATAATATCCACTCACAATATTCTTAAACTTTCCCTTCCTTACTTGGATGGAAAGAGAAAATTTATCATCATGGATACTCTTCAAACCATCCTTGGACTCTAACCGAGTCTCCTCCTAAACACAATCATTCCATAGTCCATCAAAATTGGGCACTATCTCTCGTTCACAGATCCCCGACACAAAAGGTTCCCAAGACTCAAGAATACCTCTCCACTCTACTCACCAACTCAACATCTTGTACTACCTCTCCAATGCTTACATGTTGATCTTGGGTATGTGTAATATTCAGAGGATAGTTCACAGTTGTGTCCTCACTAGACATCTTGAAAAATTAAAGTTGGTTCTTCAAATGTAGAAACTTGTATGTATTCTTGTTTCGGTATAGACTCACCAAAGCATCATACATTCTCTTGGCAGATATCTTCTCAGCAATGTGCAGAATCAAGGGATCCTTTAAAAATTCTAGAAACACCCGCTTTTCCTTCACTTCCTTCTTCTTGCGAGGTTCCAATTCTTTTGAAACAGTAGGACTTGCAACCACAAACTCAACATACTCTTTGAGGTCATTCTCCTCCAATAGAAGAAGAACCCTTTCCTTCCAAACCCGGAATTTTGTTTCCCCTTCCAATCTATCCTCAATATTCAATGTGTTCACCATATTCAAGATATGATTTGATAACCCTCTACTAAAACTAACCTTTTGTTGTTTCTTCCTTGAAATTTGTCCTTCGATTTCCCTTTCTAGTTATAAACTTGATAAGATCTATCCTCTTGGTTTCCTCCCTTCATAAACTAGGCTCCCTCTTTCCTTCAAAGAATAAACTGTGATACCATGTTGATTTTCTAGTGAATTCAACCCTTGGTATGTACTATTACCATGTTGATCTTTTACCACTCTACTCAACACCTGACAATTAGCTCCAAATAACTTCACTTTATCTACTAAAATCACACTTGAGTAATCAACTAAACATGCAGCAGAAACATAAACAAGGAAACCAAATCAAGAACACATAAACACCAATATTTTTGGGTATAAAACCATAGAAACACCTTGGAAGGAAAACCAATCCAATGATGATTTTATTAAGGTCAAATCAGGGCTCCCATAATAGGGAAAATGGCCCACTGAAAGAATTATACACTGCACACAAACCTAGAAAATCTTGTGTGGTTGTACGACCTATTATGGCATGTTTCCTAAGGTGTACATGATTCACCTTCTTATGATACACATATATATGTGCTTCAACCCACTGTGAATCATGTATCTATGTAAAAATTATTTACAAAAAGATCTATATGGTTCAACTCTTTTTTGTGGCTTCTGATGACTGAAACCCACTCACGACTTCTTCTTCTCTCTCTCCTCCTTGACCTATATGACCTCTATATGGAATTGATTCTCCACCCATCCAAGATATTGAATCACAGTCCTTTGTGATCCAACCCTCTAATCAATACTTGTATTTAATCTCTTCATCCCACTTGTGAAATATCCTCACTCTAGTGTAATCAAAAGTCCTTCTTTGCTCCTACACTCCTCACCCTAGAAAAAGTCATTTTTTTCTATCCTCAACCTTTGTATTTCACCAAAGTCTCTTAACCTTGACCTCTCATCAAAATTATCTCACTTTGATCTCCCATAAAAAGTGACTTCCTCCTTCACCCTAGCCTTTCCTTTATAATAATGAGTTACAATCTATTTCTAATATTCAAAGTGATCTACATCTGAGATTACTTCTTGTTGGTTGTGGAGCCTGCTTATCTTCTTGTTTCATAGGTCTTTATTTTCAACCCCATAAATACTATACACCCCGAAATAATGTACACCCCTCCATGTGGGGGGAGGTTGTAGGGGGGGCTTGTTCCCCCTACGTGGTCCAGGGGCCTCATCCCACCGATTGGAGGTTCTGGGGGAAATCGAGCACCCGACAGGGGTTCGGTGGAGAATCCCTTGAAGGAAAAATTTCCTTGTAAATGTATATTGTAATTTCATAGTAAATATGGATCATTCATTATAAGGTTGCATATATGATGATAGAATTTATGTTAGTATATTTTTCCCTAGAAGGAAACCCTCTTTTATGAGGGAAATGTATTGCGGCTACACATTATTGTGAATATTGTATCTGTGAGAGAAATAATAGGAAGTTATAATGGGTGTGTTGTAGGTTGCATCCCCCCATTTGCTGGATAATAAAAAGGAAGGACCTGGCAATTTCTTTGGTTGATGTAGTTGCACTAGGTGAACCATGTATATATGTGCCGCTATTGTATTGTGTATACTTTGTGTTTTATTTATGTATTTTTTTATTTTTTTTTATTGATCTGCGATCCAATTTTTATAACAAATGGTATCAGAGTGAAAGGAAACTCACATGAAAAGAGGGTTCCTGGTTCGAGTGGGAGAAATGGTGGAAGATGGAAAGTTTAGGGTGGAGAAATTTAATGACCAATACTACCAGTTATGGAAGATGTAGATGGAATATTATTTATATCATAAGGATCTATTCCTACCATTGAGTGGAATAGAAAAGAAGCTGACGACCATGAAGGATGAATAATGAGAGGTTCTTGATAGAAAGGAACTAGGAATGATACAGTTGAGTCTGGAAGTGTTGGTGGCTTTCAATATTTCAAAAGAAAAGACAACAAAGGAGATGATGGAAGCATTGGATAAACTACATGAAAAACCCTTGGCATCCAATAAGGTATTTCTAATGAAGATATTATTTAATATGAAGATGTCAGAAGGTGGGTCTATTGCAGATCATTTAAATGAATTTAATATGGTTACTAATCAACGAAGTTCTGTGAAATTAGACTTTGATGATGTGGTCATGGCTCTTCTAATATTATGCTCATTGCCAGAAAGTTGGAACAACTTGGTCATGGCTATAAGTAAATCTCTCTCTCTCTCTCTGGTTCAAACACTTTATAATTTGATGATGTTTTTGGTGTTATCCTTAGTGAGGAAATGCGACAAAAAAGCATAGGTAAGACATCGGGAAAGGAATTAAACATGGAGAATAGGGGAAGGCAAAAGGATAGAGGAAAGGGCTCGATAAATCATGTGAATTATAGGAAGGGAATATCCAAATCCACACTAGGAAAGATAAAGTGTTGGAATTGTGGGAAGAAAGGACATCTGAAGAAAGACTACAGAGCTCCAAAGAAACAAAGAGATAGACAGCAGGAGAAAAATCAGGAAGCAAATGCAACAGGTGATGTGTTAGAAAATGATTTGATTCTTTCTATACATAATATTTATGATTCTTGGGTAGTATATTCACGTGAATCATTTCATGCCACACCCCATAGGAAACATTTTCTAGATTATGTTCAAGGTGATTTTGGATAGGCTCATTTGGGTGATGATGAACCATGCAAAATTGTTGGAATGGGAAAGGCAAAAATAAAGCAAGGGAATAGAAACCAGTGGTTATTGAAAGAAGTAAGACATGTTCCATATCTAAGTAAAAATATAGTTTCAACAGGGTAGCTGGAAAGTGAAGGTTGTATATCCATATTTACAAATAAGGTGTTGAAGGTCACAAAAGAATCAATGGTGATAGAAAAAGGGGAGAAGGTAGGTACATTGTATTTAAGTACTAGTAATACTGACTCTTCTATCTCTTTAGCTTCTACAGGAGTGGATAAATAATTGTGGCATCATCGGACTGGACACATGAGTGAGAAGGGGATGCAGATACTTCACAAAAGAAAAAAAAATCCATATCTTAAACAAATTGATTTGGATTTATGTGAGCATTATGCTTATGGAAAATAGAATAGAGTCATATTTCTCAAACTCAGAAAAGAAAAGAAGAGTGAAAGGTTAGAGCTTGTGCATACAGATGTATGGGGACCATATTAGGTATCATATATTGGTGGCTCTCATTATTATGTTACTTTTATTGATGATTCAAATAGAAAAACTTGGGTTTATTTCATTTGACAAAAATATGATGTTTTTGATACTTTCAAGAAACTTAAATATTTGGTTGAGAATGAGACAAGAAAAAGGTTGAAGTGTCTCAGATCAGACAATGGAGGTGAATGTTGCACTAAGGAGTATGATGATTACTTTTCATACCATGAAATTCGTAGAGAGAAGATAGTTCCAGGAACACCAAAAGAAAATGATGTGTCAGAAAGGATGAACAGGACAATCATGGAGTGTGCAAGGAGTATGAGATTGCATGTTGGTTTGATCTTACAGTTCTGGGTAGATGATGTAGATATTGTTGTTTACTTAATAAACAAAACACATTCAATCTCTCTGGATGGTGGAATTCCATATGAGGCATGGACAGGTAAAAAGGTAAACTATTCTTTTTTGAAGACTTTCGGTTGTGAAGCATTTGTCCATATTGATAATGAAAATAGAACAAATCTTGACACAAAATCCAAGAAGTGTACCTTTATTGGATACGACGTTAATGATTTTGGTTATCGCTTATGGGATTATGAAAATAATAAAATCATTAGGAGTAGATATGTCATATTCAATGATAACTTCATGTACAAAGATCAGTTGCAAGGAAAGAAATAGGAAAAATAAAAACCAGAATACACATTGCTTGATGAGATCACTGAAAAAGAAATTCCAAAGGTACCAGAAAATAAAAATGTACAACAACAGTTGCAACAGGTACCTCAAACTTTTGCAAGTGTTTTTAGAAGATCTATCATGTTAAGTAGACCCCTTGAACGATACTATCCTACATTGTATTATTTATTGTTGATTGATTCTAGTGAACCAAAATGTAATGAAAAGGCAATGGAGGTAGACACTAAAATGAAGTGGGAGAAAGGCGTGAAAGAGGAAATGGATCCCTGGTAAATAACTAGACTTGGGATTTGGTTCAGTTTCCTGCAAGAAAAAGAGCATTGCAGAATAAATGGGCTTACAAGTTGACAGAAGAATATGAAGGCAAAAAGAGGTACAAGGCTAGACTTGTTGTAAAGGGTTTTGCACAAAAGAAAGGTATATATTTTGATGAAATATTTTCTACTGTTGTTAAAATGACTTTAATTAGGACTATTTTAAGTCTTGTGTCAGTAGAATATTTACACATTGAACAGTTAGATGTAAACACAACTTTTCTCTATGGGGATTTGTATGGCCTAAAGAAAGCTCCAAGGCAGTGGTATTTGAAGTTTGACAGGTTTATGATATAACAAGGTTATAGTATATGTCATTCTGATCACTGTGTTTATTTTAAAAGGATAGAAAATGGAAGATTTATTATCTCGTTATTGTATGTAGATGACATGCTTGTTGCGGGGTCTAATATGCAGGATACAAATGTGCTCAAGAAGAAATTAGCTAATTCATTTGTGATGAAGGATTTGGGTGCCGCAAAGAAAATTCTTGGTATGAGAATAACAAGAGATAGGAAAAATCACAATTTTCCATTGTCTCAGGATGAATACATGGATAAGGTCTTGGAGAGGTTTAGAATGTAAAATGAAAAACAAGCTAGTACACCTTTGGCTAGCCATTTCAAATTAACCAAATTAATGTGTCCCAAGACACAGGAGGAGATAGAATACATGTCCAGGGTCCTTTATTCATCAGTAGTTGCATCTTGATGTATGCGATGATTTTCATAATACCATATATTGCACATGCAGTGGGAGTTGCGAGTAGGTATATGAACAATCCAGGTAAAGATCATTGAGAGGCATTAAAGTGGATTCTCGGGTATTTTAAAGGTACTTCTATTCATGTATTATGTTTTGTAGGTTCAGACATTGTTCTAGAGGGATATGTTGATTCAGATATGGCAAGTGATAAAGATAGCAAGAGGAGCACCACAGGGTATGTTTTTACTGTAGGTGGAACAACAGTAGCCTGGATTTCAAAATTGCAAAAGGTTGTTTCACTTTCAATAATAGAGGCATAATATGTTGTTGCTACATAGGCTAGTAAAGAGATTATTTGGTTACAGAGGTTTATGGAGGAATTGGGAAAGAAACAAGAGAATAGCAGGTTGTAGTGTGACAGTGAGAGTTCCATTCATATTGAAAATAAATCAACCTTCCATTCTAAGACTAAGCATATACAACTCAGGTACCATTTCATACAACCCATCTTTGAAGATGGACATTTGAAGTTGGAAAAGATACACACTAGTCAGAATCATGTAGACATGTTAACAAAGAGAATAACCAGGGAGAAACTGAGTTCCTGCTCAGTTTCAGTTGGTCTTCAAGCATGAAGGTGAAGATGAGAAATTTTCCAGGTCCAAGGTGGAGTATAGTCCAACAGGTATAGTAGAAGTGGAGTTGTTGTGATGAGTCTCCAAGTGGGAGATTGTTTATTTTGGAGCTTGATTATCTTCCAGTTTCATAGGTATTTGTTTTCAGTCATTTTTATACCCTTTGAAGATTGTACACCCTAGAATATTATTCACCCATCCATGCGAGGGGGTTTCAGGGGAGGCTTGATTTGTAAATGTATATTGTAATTTCATAGTAAATCTGGACCGTTCATTATAACTTCACATATCTGATGGTAGAAGTTATCTTAGGTTTTTTTTCCCTAGAAGGAAACCCTCTTTTATGAGGGAAATGTATTGTGGCTATGAATTATTGTGAATATTGTATTCTGAGAGAGGATAATGTGAGAGAAAGAAGAGGAAGTTACAATTGGTTTGTTGTAGGTTGTATCCCTTCATTTGTTGAATAATAAAAAGGAAGAAACTGACAATTTCTATAGTGGACGTAGCCCACACTGGGTGAACCAAGTATATCTATGTCTCTATTGTATTGTGTATATTTTGTGTTTTATTTCCGCATTTTCTTTTTATTTTATTGCTCCGCGACCCTGATTTTCTAACACTTCTCACACTCACTTAAGATTTAGACTACACGCTACATGCTAAGCATGTTCATTAAATAACTCAATTCACTAATAAATACAATATTACTTTAATTAATTCCTCTTAACTAAAGTAAACTCAAGACTATAATATTCTTTGATGACTTCCACATGCTAGACACATGCCAATGCGGAATTACATGTCCAACGCTACCACCAAAATCAACAATTTATGCAGATCAAATAAAATAACTTGGAGAGATTTATCCAATGAGTTACTATGGGTGCAAACAAGAGCTCATATGAGAAAGTTACAGCCAAAACAATAAAGGTAAAATTTCAGCATCAGTTTACTTCCATGTGGAATAACTCTCTGCTCAAAAGTTTGTTTAGGGAACAAGAATATTCTATGGAAATATTATCAACCATAGAAGACAACCATTGATCCAGATTCGGAATATGGGTATGTACAAATGCGTAGTAAAAGAAAGAAAACACATGTAGCATATAGGAATAAAAATGTAAAATAGCCAAAACTTCTACAGGCCATAACTAACAATCCATAGCTTGGTGAAGGGTTAAATTTTTACATATCGTTTGGAAGGTATTAATGGGAATACCCAATTTAGATTATGTCAAAATATCAAAGTAATTGGTGTAAGGGTGCATGAACACAGATACAATTCCTAAGTTAGAAGAAATTCAAAAGGGGAAAAGTTGTTTCCATATTGTTTCAAATTTTTACTGGAGCATTGGTTTGACAATGTGAGATTTGTTGTGAATTTAGTGTTAGTCATATTATCTATGTCATGTAGAAAATGTTTCTTGGTTTTTTATATATTTATCTTTGTAACTAGAAAAAATTGGTGTTTGAGATTATTTACACTAGAGAGAAAGGTGTACAAAAGGGTTAAATTGGCAATATTAAATTCAATATAAATCTGTGCTCAGTGTTAAGAATTTACAAAAAAATTAGGTATTGCAAATAAATTGTATAGGATAATCTATATATCCACTCATAATTTAGTTTTTAGCTAGAGGATTCTCAAGGAATCAAAAGTAAGGTTTCTACTGAACTTGAAGGACATCATTGAGTAGAATGGAATTCCAGGAGACCATAACTCTTGGTTTATAAATCAGATTGAAGAATGAGTGTTTCCATTGGATATATAATCCCGAAGACAACATGATAGTGTTGGACATTTGGTTCAACACTTCTTGTGAGTTTCACGACATGGGTTAACCGCCTCTCATGGATCCTATCTCTATCGATTGTGGCAGAGATTAATGCATGTGGGTTTTGGTCTAAATATAATCATATTCCAAAAAATGGTATCAAAGCTACAGGTCTCAAGTTTGAAATTCATCTGGCACACAGTGGGAGGAGGATATTGTTGGACATTGGGTTCAATGTTTCCTATGCGTTTCACGACATGGGTTAACCCCCTCTTGTGGAACCTATATTTGGTAATTGTGGAAGAGATTAATTCTTGTGGGTTTTTGTCTAACATAAATCATAATGAAATAGATAGAAATCCTAAGTTCTCTAGGGGATTATCGGGTTTCTCCATAAATTTACAAGAAAAAAAGTGGAATTGGATTTCATGAACCATGTAACTACTCATTATGAATATTTTCCAAATAATGTCAAATTTTAGAGAAACTTTCCCAGACAATAGAGGTGAGTGCCATAGGTAATTACTAGGTAAGGAAGATTATTGAAACCCATGATAGTGCCTATGCATAAGTACAGGGGCACACTTGAAGTGAAAGAACCTAATAATGGGAAAAGGGTGGGTGATATTGTTAATGGGGAATTGTTAATTAGTAGAGAAATAGTCAAGTAAAGAGTGTTGTGTGAAGGGATTTCTAGCAAGAGGATAAGATTCCACAATTGCTCATTGTGTGAGTTTGTTCTTGATTAATTCCAGGGTCCATTGGATAGGGAAGTAGGTCAAGATTTTATAGTTGGATGAAGCATCCAAGAGATGCAAAGGGAAGTGTAGGGCTATAGAGCATGTGATGAATTCTTTACAAAGGGATAAAGAAGGTCAGGGGAATATTGGTATTCAAATTCTATAGAATATGAATGGTTTTCAAAGGAAAATCAACAAATATTCTCATATGAAACATGAATCCAACAACTAATGAGTGTCATAAGCATGCAGGAGGAGTTAAAGGAGAATTCCATATCCTCAAAGTTAGAAATGTAGTGAAGTGATTGGGATTGGATCATTATAATATTTTTCATCTATCTCAATGATTTTAGACTAGAAAAAATGGAGGAATTAGTTTGCAAAGCCATTTTAGTGGTAGGTCCCAGTTTGAAACATTGGAGTATAGAACCTTATAGATCCATTTTGAGGCATTAGACAACGTTTTTTGTGGTTCTGGTGTCTATAAATTATGCACACCCCTTTATGGTTTTATACACTCTATGACCTTTCCAATGGTGCAAGTTCTGTGTCAATCAGAGTTCATATGAAAATGCTATGCCTCCCGCAAGTTGACCTATTGTGTTGAACACCATGGTATGAGATGATGCTACGTCATCCCCCATTACTCATGCATATGGGGATATCCACATATGTAATTTCAAGAATATTCTAGAAGGTTCAAAACCCTATAACAATTGAGGGTTGAGGAAGTAAAAAATCTACCCCTAAATGGATATGGGGCTATGTTAAATACTGGGCCACTAGGAGGAGAAGGGGTTCCATTATTCTACATGGTATCTTGCTCCGTAGTTGAGAAAAACATATTAGAGTGGTATTTTTTGAACATAATAGAGGAGGATAGATTCTGTAGAAGCCACATAGGCTGCAGGTCAAATTCAACTCCATAAAGAGTTTATTTCTTTATACCTACATCATTTCTATACCAGAGAAAAGAGAGCATAGAAGACTCACCTTGTATTTTGGTTTTCTCCCATATTGGGTTTCCCAAGTCATATATTGTGTTAATTTTTGGATGGTGTGATTGTATTTTACCATTCTCCATTTTCTGCATTTTATTTGTTTCATGCATAAGAAGAAAAATCGATAACTAAATATTCTAGAATTCTAAAGGAAAAATAACTTTAATAATACAAATTTCAGTTTTTTATCATATCTTTTGTGATGAACTACTCTAGTGGAATATCTATGGAAGTTTACAGATCATATTGGTATCAAAGAAGGTTTTCCTTTTGGGTATTTGTGGAAGGTTGTAGAAATCCAGACCATGGTGGATGATTTTGTTCATAATAACCCTTGTGATCCAACAAAAGAGAGATTTGAGTGATTGGAAGCACAAGTTGTCAAAATTAGTCGAAATATGAACCTCCTCATGGTAGATCTAGAAAGAAATATCGGACCATTCGGAAATGACGGAGGCTCTAACGCAGAGATCAGATCGGAGGGGAAATCGAGAAATGAAGAAAACTCAGGAAAGGAGTCATGGAAAGAATCTAAGAAAGAGCAGTCAAGTTCAAGTGTTGTGAACCCTTCACAGTCCTTATTCAAGATGGAAGTGAAAGTGGACATAAATCCATACCAAGTTTATATCGATGCATTAAAAAATAATCATTGGTTGCAATAGATAGAAGTTTAATTTAGTGTTCACCATATACATGAAGGGAAGAAAAATCCATTTCCTAGATTGAAGTTAGAGGGCCATGCCTTAACCTAGTGGGAAATCCACATAGGAACACTTAGGGTGGAGAGTGATCCACTATTAACTATTTGGGAGGAATTCAAAACCCTCATCAAGTTCTAATTCTACCCTATCAAGTATGTAGAGGACCAATAGATATGGTGGCACTACTTGAGGTAGAGGCAAGGGAAAAGTGTACAAGAATACACCACTGAGTTCAGAAAGATGACCATCATGTTGGGTATCTCTCCAAAGAACCCAAATGTACTCCTCAAGTATCTGGGGTGTTTATATAGTCATCTATGAAAGTAGGTGATTATCTTCAAGCTAAGGATGGTGGATGAGGCGTGTGTACATGAACAATAACTGGAAAACATATGCCAAAATAAGGAGAAACCAAGTGGTTTGAAGAAGAAAGAGAACCATGAAGCTTCCAAGGTGGGGAAGAAGAAGTGGAAAGGGGGGAAAGATAAGAACACAAAAACCAATGCACATCAAAGTAAATATCCCAACAACCATTGCAACCATTGCAAAATTGATGACCACACCAAGGAAAAATGTTGGAACTACACCCAGAGTTGAAGTTGAAGAACCATAAGAAGGACAAAAACAAAAAGAACCTTCTAGCCACATATTCAAGCAATCATGTTGAAATTAGCTCAGATGTGTATGAAAACATTATCTAGACATTTTTGTAGAAGGAGGTGAATCTGAGTATCCTTCATCACTAGGAAGAGAAGGATATGACCAAGATATTACACATCAAGATTCAGTTCAAGAAGACCACGATAGATCCTCTGTTCGACTCTGGTTCACAGGCTAATATCATAGCAGTAGATCTGGTCAAAAATATTGGATTGGAGGTTCGCAATCATCGTAGCCCTTATCCATTGGGTTGGGTAAACAAGGATGAAAAGATAAAGGCACCAAAACAGTGTAAGATTAAATTTGTTGTAAGTGTTGATTTTATTGATGAAGTGGAATTGGATGTAGTACCCTTTGATGTATGTGGATTAGTGTTTGGAATCCATTACATGTATATGAGGGATGCAATCTTCATGTGAATATCCAACCAGTATCTGACTAATGAAGGATAGGAATTCCTACATCATCAACAAGCATAAAGGCAAGTCAAAAATCTCACTAGTGAGTGCCAACCAAGCCAAGAAGTTGATTATTTCTAGTAAGAAATAAAATTTTCTTTTCTTAAGAGGAAATCAGTCTGATGATGATTCAATGAGAATGAAGTAATCATTGGAGGGGTGTACTAAAGAGAAGAAACATTAGTTGGAGGAATTTATACAGGAATAAAATGGAGTTTTCAAGGAGCTTTAAGGGATACCACCTAAGAGGGATATGGATCATGAAATAAAAATATTTCCAGACTTCCCATTATCAAATATTGGGTTGTATAAATAGTTTGTTCTAGAAGAAAATGAAGTGAAGAAGATTGCAGAAATTGTTGGAGGAGGGTGTGATTCGACCAAGTACCTCACCTTGTGCATCACCCATCACAATAGTACCCAAGAAGGATGGGGCTTGGAGAATGTGTATCGATTACGGAGAATTGAACAACATTACACTGAAGAATTGATAGCCTTTTCCAAGGATCAATGATCTGTTGGACTAGCTACATCATGCCAAGTACTTCACTAAGCTAGATTTGAAATCGGGATGTCAATAGGTATGATTAAAATAATAATGTACCTAGAATATTTCCTTCAAGACAAGGAAAGGTTTGTATGAATGGTTGGTTATTCCATTTGGTTTATTCAACGCACTAGCTACATTTATGGGCCTAATGAATGGTGTTTTGCGACCTTATCTAGACTCATTTGTTATTGTCAGTTTGGATTATATATTGGTTTATAGAGATACCTGGGAGGAACACATCTCACATCTTATGCAAGTGTTAGATACTCTGAAGAAGCACCAATTGTTTTCCAATCTCAAGAAATATGAGTTTCTCAATAGTATTTGGGGTATGTGATCGGTGGAGGGTAGCTTAATATAGATCCTGAAAATATGGAGGCCATCATGAAATGGCCATTTCCTACAAATATGACTGAATAAATATTTTTTTTGGGGAAACAAAATACTTGTGGAAATTCATATCTTGATTTTCAACGGTAGCTACATGACTCCACTCCATAATATCTATTGTTAAGAGCTTTCAGTGGAGGAAGAATCATCAGAAGGTGTTTGATGAGATGAGAAGAAATAATAGTCAAGCACCAATGCTTACACTACCAAACTTGTAGAATCCCTTCAAAGTGGAGATAGTTGCAAGTCGCTATGCCATGGGAGAAGTATCGATGCAAGGAGGAAGGCCTGTATGCTATCATTATGAATTATTTCATGGGGAAGCTCTTAAATAACCTACCTACAACAAGAATATACATGCCTTGATACAAGATGTCAAAAAGTGGAAACACTATCTGATGGGAAAGGAAATCATCATCCACATAGATCACCAACCACTATAGTATTAGCAGGCATAGAGTAAGCTACAACACACCAGGCATTACAAGTGGATGGGGTTTTTACAAAAATTTCATTTGGTCATAAAGTATAAGAAGGGTAGAATAAATAAGTTGGTAGACATGCTTTCATGTCCACCCACATCCAATATTACATCTTTGGAATCTCTGATGCACATGGATCCTTTCGCATGTGATGCATATAAAGAGGCATACACAGAATATGAGGACTTCAAGGAGGGGTTTTAGCAGCTACATGTCCAAATTCATATATAATAAGGTGACAGAAAGGTTGATTATCATTTCTAGAATGGTTTACTCTACAAGATTGATAAATTGTATGTTCCTAAAGGTGAACAATTGCATCTTATCAGAGAGGCTCACACCTCCAAGGTTGCAGGACATTTTGGTGTTGGGAAGATAGTTTCCAACTTACATGGGTATGTGTATTAGCCCATAATGCAAGAATATGTAGCATGGTATAGTAGAGGATGCATACTTTGTTGTACCAACAATCCTAGAAACATGAAGTAAGGTCTATACCATCCTTTACCTATACCCACTCGACCTTGGGAAAGAATTTCCATGGATTTTGTGGGAGGTTTACCAATGACACAGAAGGGACATGACTATTTATTTTTGGTAGTCGAAAAGTTCAACAAAATGTGCATTCTCATGAATTATAAAAAGACCATCAAGGGACAAGAAGCAACAAACTTGTTCTTTGAATAGCTCTGGGTGCACTTTTGGATAGAAGGGAGCATCATATTGGATAGGGATAACATATTTCTTAGTGCATTTTGGACTACATTGTGGGCAAAGATGGACACTAAGTTGAAGACGTATACAACTTTCCATCGACAAACAGATGGGTAGATGGAAGTAGTGAATGGGACTTTGGTGTAGCTTTTGATGGGTTAAAATTAGAAACATCCAAATAACTGGGATGAAATATGATCTATATACAAAAATCTTATAATAGAGCAGTCAACACTTCTACAGGTAAGTCACCTTTTGAAACTTTATTTTATATTTTCCACCTTCACCCTTAGATGTTGTATATGGGTAGAAAGGGGTAGTTATGGATGAACTCATAGAAGATGCATTAAAGGAAGAAACAATTGTTGAGAATATTAGGCAGATACATTTGAAAGTACATGAGACATTGAAGAAGTCACAAAAAAAGTACAAGGCTATACATGGCCAACAAAAAATAGAGAGAACATTTAGAGTGCATGGAAATAGATTATGGTTATAGTTGTATAACCAAAGACTATAGGGTCCTGGTAAGAACATCAAGGCTTTGCGGTATGGTCCTTTTGAGGTATCAGAAAAGGTGGGAGATAACACCTACATACTTAGTCTACCCCAATACATGCACATTTACTTAGTAGTGAATGTGGAGAATCTCAAACTCTATGAGCCCTTGATATTAGATCATGTGGAGGATAAGTTCCTACCTTTCATAGAGGATTTAGCACCATATTCTTAGGAAAATACGACAGAGGAGACAGTTTTGCAGAAGCAGTCCATAACTATAAGACAAGGGAAACATGACCTTTGAAATATTGGGTTGAAAGGACAACTTCCATGAAAATAAATGTGGTACTCCAGGGAGAAGGTAGAGGAAAAAAATCCTCACCTCATTCAATAAATTGTTTGGGGACCAAAATCCTCCCTAAATGGGGATTTGTGATCAATATTGGATCATTATAATGTTTTTCATCTATCTTTATGCTTTTAGAGTGGAAAAATTGGAGGAATCATCTTGCAGGGCCATTTTAGTGGTAGGTCCTATTTTGGAAAATTGGGGTTTGTAACCTTATAGAGCCATTTTGAGGCATTAAATGGATTTTTTTGGGTTCTAGTGTCTAAAAATTGTGCACATTCCCTCCAAATTTTTCTACACTATGAGACCTTTCCAATGGTGCAAATCATATGTCAATTGAAGTTCATATGCAAAATTTATGCCTCTTGCAAGTTGACCTATCATGTTGACCACCATGGTACGAGAGGATGCCACGTCAACCCCAATTAATCATGAATATGGGGATAGCCACATATGTAATTTCAATAATATTATAGAAGCTTCAAAACCCTATCACAATTGAGGGTTGAGGAAGTCAAAAACATACCCCTATATGGCTATCAGACTATGCTAAATATTGGGTTGCTAGGAGGAAAAGGGGTTCCATTCTTCTGCATGGTATCTTGTTCCGTAGATGAGAAAACATCTAAGAGTGGTATTCAATGAGAATAACAAAGGAGGAGAGATTCTATAGAAGCCACATAGACTATATGTCAAAGGAAACTCCATAGAGAGTGCCTCTTTATTTTTACTTGCATCATTTCTATACCAGAGAAAAGAGATCAAAGAAACCTCACCTTCTAGTTGGGTTTTCTCCCATATTGGGTTTCCCAGGTCCATGGATAATTTTAGGGGCTAAATTTCTCTCATGGGCTAATTTTCCATGGTTTTTCCCAAAAAACGATTCGCTATTCTAAAAATGATTTGCCCAAATTCTATAGGATAAAATTATTTTACCTTAAAAATAGCCAAACTTTTATACAAACTATATAAAATCCTTAGAAATTTGAATATTTTTACAAAAATATCACCAACATTTTATAGTTAGCATATGAAGGATTAGTAAGATTCACCAAGGTTTCTACATTTTAAAATAAATTTCCATCCTTAAAATCATCCCTGCCCGGGTCATATCTTGTGTTTATTTGTGGATGGTGTTATTGTATTTAGTTGTTATATATTTTCCACATTTTATCTATTTCATGCATAAGAATAAAAATCAGTAACTAAATATTCAGGAAATATAAAGGAAAAATAACCTTAATAATACAAATTTTACTTATTTATCATATCTATTTTGACGAATTGTTCCAGTGGAATATCCACAACAGTTTGTAGACCATGAAGGATACAAATATTGTTGCAAGAAAAGGAAAATTATATCATAAGATGAGGTGAGACTCACAGAGTGGATGATTCATCTCTGTATTCAAGCATAGGGATGCAAAGAGAAGGAATTGTTAGACATGAGCTAGCAACTTTTGTCTAAAAGTACCGAAAGTGATTTCAAGGAAAAATCCCCTACAATAGTGGGCTTACTCTAGTTTACTAATGACCACACAAGAAGAAAAATCCATAATGAGTACTAAGAGAAAATATAATAATTGAATTCCAAAGAAATAATTAACTAAAGATAAAGATTGACTCGCCGAGAGTCCAACAGTTGATGTCATTCCCAATTGTCAGATTCCCTTCATTATTTTCTAATGGTTCCTATGCAACCAACAAGAATCACAAACAAGTAGACCTATATAGAGATGTAGTTATATTAATAACTACCTTTTAGTTCTATGAAAAATGATGGAAAAATCAAAGCAATTAGTATTCTATGAAACATATAGAAAAGAATTGCATATTTAAACAATACCAAAACAATACACTTCGAAGGAATTAGTTTCTATATTATTGATGAATAACAATTAAGTAGTTACAAATTTTACCTATCTGATGTGGTGCTGTCATTTTGAAATAGATCTTGGATTCCTCCACTCTGACTCCTACTATAATGATTGATTTTGACACTGAATTCACTACAAAAACAAAGAGAATATATGGGAGACTCTTGGTCAAATAGGTTGGTGATCGGAAGGAGGTTGGAAACAAGGGTTTCTAGGTCAAAAAAATAGCAACAAAATGGATATATATGGGATTACAGACTCGACGGGGATAGCCAAATAGGTGTTTTCTCTTATGATCAATGTATCATTGCCTTTCTCCTTGATGAAAATTATCCTTTTATGCAGTCTCTAGTTGGTTACAGATGGTTGCGTACAAGTAAAAGGAGTTAGGAAACAAACCAAACCCATAACTCAACATTTAATTTGGAATAATTATATTTTTTTATCATTTATTGGCATGTATGAAATTGTCCCTTATGTAGTCTATGTGTATGTGAGTTGCATAATTGTGAGGGCATGTACATCCTCCAAAGTATAGTTTTTTAGAAGGACTCAAGGAGGTATGGGGAAATTATTTCTATAAGGAGGATAAGGATAAGGCTAGAAATAACATCAATGTTTCAGTGGAGGAAAATGAGTCTATAACAAATGCCCAATAATGTGTGAGGTCAGAAGATTAAATTTTGGTCGAAATACATTATATGTATTCAAAGAGAAGTTAGCTAGGGTGAAGTTCACTAGAATCCAATTTAAGGACAACAACCAACACAGAAACAAGTCAGAAAAGGCAATTTCGAAGGCGGGCATACCCATGCTCCGATGTGATGATAAGCATGGTTACCAATCAAGAACATTGTAGATCCATGAAAAATGTATATAGAAAGTAGTGATCATGGCACGAAAGAGATACATGGTGGATCCATGTCTGTTAAGAACCAAATATCAATATAGCATAGAAAAACCTCAGAAAAAGTACTCAACGCCTTGAAAAAGAGATAATTTCAGATAATAAGCCTCTTCGAGGTGGAAAACTCCTTTTACCCCACTTAAATGTTCAAGTACAAGATGATTGCAAATGAAAATGTCTCCTTGGTATATATAGGAGACTAGGAGGTTTAATTACAACTAATGGAATAAAGCCGACATAAATAAAATGACATTACTAATCTAATATGCCCCAATTAAGGGGTAATGAGCCAATATTAGGGCTTAACATGCCCCTCCCCTTGAGACAAGTGTTGTCCACAAC
>ML821226.1:24902-36431 GCA_009831015.1 Picea engelmannii
AATTATGCATTGTTTTTGTATTACTTTGTTATTAAATTTTATTACTATGAAGAATTTGATTGCGAATGTGCTAAATGAAGTAACTCTTAAATTTTACTGCTCTGTTCTAAATTAAATGTTGTTTATTTAATTCAGCTATTACATATGGTATCAGAGCCGTAGTTGAAACACTGGAGCCTTAAGGGACAAAGTCCCTCCCGCCTAACCTGCAAACCAAACCAAACGCACTATTAAATGATTATGTAAACAAATTTAATTACATATATAAATGAAATTAGAATTGATCATCAATATATATATCATCAATACTGATCATAAATCTAAATATATATATAAATGAAATAAACAAATCTAAATATGATGATCAATATTGAAATTCCAGTTATTCAACAAATCATCTAATATATATATATTTGTTTACGCAAGTTATTCAATATATATGTATAAACGCAAGTTATATAAACAAATTCTAGTTATATAAACATTGCACTGTCTCCTTGTTCATGTTTGAAGATGGCGAGTCATCAACTAATATTAGAACTAAAGTTTTTGTTCATGTTTGAAGATGGCAGAAGAGGCAATCCTCCAGCACTTTTGGTTTTGTATATATAGCTTTTATAAAAGTAATACGAACTGTTTTCATTCAAAAAAAAAAATAGTAGAAATGTTATTCGCTTAGACTAACTTATTACTTATTCCTACTTATTTCTAGAAATGTTAGAAATGTTTATTTGCTAAAGAAATGGGAGGAATAACTGCAATAACCCTGTAAAGGACATGATTTGCAGGCATTTTAACGTAAATATACAAAATAAACGAGGAAAAACTCAAGTAGTTCTAACTACTTGCAGGAATTTAAATTCAAATTTGAAAAATTTAATAAGCAGTCATGTAAATAAGAATACATGCGAAGTGAGGTCGGCAGTGGTGTAAATTGTCAAGGCCGTAATACTCTTTGTCAGTATGAGATGCTTATCAATCATTTTGAAATACCATCTCAGAAATCCGTTAGTTGATGAAAAACTGCTAATGACGGGGGATGAATTCACAGGTCCCTCAGAGCTTCTCAATGTGTGGGATTGCGTAAGTGATCTGTACCTATGCCTTATGGAGCTCATTAAAATATTCAAGCCACCCAATGTCAGTCCATGGGGTTTGGCAATGTATACGCCATTAAAGCGGCTGGCGACCATAAAATTTCGAGCAGCTGAAGCGATATTTGTTGAAGTTTTTTTTTTGCGTTGAAACCAATTCTCGCCATATTGGCGACGCCCTGCCAAACCTAGAAGATAAAGAACAAAACTACAGATTTATGCTAAAAAATTGTAGACAGAATGTTTTACCGCTGAAAATTTGAAAGCCATGCGCTCTACCAGCTGAGCTAAGAATATTATAAGGCCATCACGCTCATATTATACCAGAAAAAAAAATGATGATAACAGCTAGAACGTAGAGTACAGAGGGTCAACCTTCCAAAATTTTCATGGACCAAATGCCCTGCAAAAAGGTAATGTACTGTAAACTCCAAATAATATAAACAATGATGAAAAGAAGTAGAAGAAGACCTGTAAACTCTATTGTTGATATCGCCCAACAATGTCAGCATCCAGCTTCTTCCCTACGACATGCAGAGACACTTTCTCTTTCTTCTGCAAACCCATCCTAATTTTATTTCTCAAATTCCTCTTTTGGGTTCCTCCCATATTCCATAATTCTGAACTATTGCTTCCATGATCTTCTGAGAGTTGGAAATATAGGCTCTTGGAACACTGAGCATCCAAGCCGAACCATCTCCCTCTGTATCCATGAAAACCCTTTGCATTTCCTTTCCATGAGGATGGCATCATAGGAAATCCGTCATGAGAACAGATAAATATTGCAGAAACATCCCCATAAACTTGTTCGTTCATTGGGAAAACATAGGGATCAATTTTCGCATCTCCTCCAATCTGGGAGCTCTCGCTATCAGAGATACGAGTGGGTATCTCCAAACCGAATTCACAGACCGATCCCACAGTTCAAAATTCCATCTTCGGTGAGTTCTTCTTCTTTGGGAAGAGCAGGCCTCTTCACCAAACATCGTGCCAAAATTCCAGTGCCAGCTACAACTGCTAACAAAAACTCCCACATAATCGATCTCTTCTTCTACAGAGGTTAAAATATCAGCTATCCACTGTTTAAGTAGCAAGCAAGTCCTGGCGCCCCTACCATTATTGCAGACAAATCCTCAATTGCTGATTTAAAGAATGAAGGCCCAGCCGAAGAAACAGTGAAAATGGTCCGAAGATCTTTCCTCCTACTCTTACAGAGGAGACCGATGGTCTCAGCAGAGAACACAACGCTCGACGGCCTAGCATGAAGATAATTGCTTTCCCACCAGCGCACACGAGGCCGAAGAAAAGTCTAGAAGGAGATGAGCACATGGAGGAGGAGGCACGTGGGCCTCATGCGAGGACCCACGATGCCAATTCCTATACTTATAGTATTTCACGAATAATTCTAATTATTATTTTAATTGTAATACGTTAATGGTTTAAATTTTTTTTTTAATAATAATTATTTTAAAAAAAAGGGGGGTTTCAAAAAAAGAATTATTTTATTTAAATTTTAAATTAAATTAAGTTAAATTAATTAACTTTAATTAAGTTAAATTTAATTAAATTAAAATTAAATTAAATTAAAATTAATTGGGTATTTTGATTTTTTGTTTTATAAGTAAAACAAAAGAAAAAGTTATGGAGTCCGTGGGAATTGAACCCTGAACTTCCCCACCGGTCAAAGTCTTGGCAAAGGCCATCCAACCGGCACACCACACTATATTACTTTTACAAATAAATTCACAAATAACTACTTTAACTGTCATACCCAAGACCACCTACCAAGCGAAGCGTCTTAAGAAGAACACTAACGCCAAAAGGTACATAGTGCCGGTGAATGCCAAAACGGGGCTGAGAATTGGAGATAATTGTTTAGATGTCAGAGTTTAATCCTATTTAAATATCAAACGTGGTAATTATATAACCTTACAACATTTTTTTTTAATGTGATTAGGTAAATGTTTAAAAAAAAAAAAAAAAGAGAGTAAACATGCTAAGGGATACCCTGATAAATGCGAGAAAGTTATGAACAATAAATTTAACCCATTGATTTTGGAGGACGACTAAGAATATGCCAGCATCTTCAATGCATAGCCATTAGATCAAGGTTTGAGGTTAATTAACATTAAAATATCATTAATTGTGCCATTGTCAATAGGTGTACGCCTTTCGGCGTAAATTAATAAACATAAAGTCGGAAGTCACTATAATCAAGTGGTAAGCGAAAAGTTAAAAAGGCTTAGACTAGGACAAGAAGGAAGGAGGGGACAAATGTACTAGGAGAGTAAGCATAGGAAGTGGCGAGTGAGGCACAAGGCTAACATAGCTACAGGGCAAAGGAACCAATAGTTATTTTCGTAGGGACGAAGAAACTAAGCTTAGATTCTTAAACCTAACCCTAACCTAGCCAATCCCCTAATGGAGTAACGCCTGTTTACAAAAAAGTAAAGAAAACTTACGCCTAACCCTGTTTCTAGTTTGAGTAGCACCAATTTGAAACATCCTGGAACTCACCCCGACAACTTTGGTTGATGCAGGTCAAAGCATATAGGATGGTCAAGACTCGAGGGAATCGAGGCAGGGGAGCATCGTCACAAGCACCGCCAACACCGCCAGCGCCACCACCACCATCACCTGAACTAGCCCTCATACTGTGCTCGTTGGAAGCCATCAACGAGACTTTAAAGGGGCGACAACCGGCAGGGACTAAAGTGGAACCCCCACTGTCTGGAACGGGTAATCCATAAGCGTCAAGGGATTCAGGGGGAGGACCTCCACCTGAAGACATCACGCGAGATTTGCAGAAGATCAAACTTCTGGAGTTTGCTAGAGGTCACGCGAGTGAACGCGCGGAAGCATGGTTGGAAGGCATGACAAGGTGTTTTGCCTTAAGGGACTATGCATCCAACTCAAAGTTTCAGATCACCATTTTTCAGTTAAGAGACAATGCTTTGAACTGGTGGGGAAACCTGGAAAGAAAACTGCACCTTACCCCAGACACAGTATCTTGGGAACTTTTCGAGGAGAGGTTCAGGAGGAAATATCTACCGGCGTACTATGAGGAACAACAGGTTGGGGAATTTCATGCCTTAGTACAAGGAAACAAAACTGTAGAAGAATATGAGATCAGGTTTATGGAACTGGTCAAATATTTGTCGTATATGGATAACGACCAATGACAGGTAGAGCGCTTCGTCTATGGATTGAACCCTAGGATAAGAGCTATGGTACGGATGTGGAAACCGTGTTTAGTAGAAGAAGAGGTGGAAAATGCGCGTTATGCGGAAGAACATATGAACTTTACCGGGGGTACAAGACCGACATTTCTGCATCACCTGGTGTTCGTAGGAAAGGCCCCGTAGACATTTCCTAGGGGAGGGTGCTCAAGGCCACCGTTATATGGTAACAGATTCGCGCCAAGGACAGTAGCTACAGGGATTTCAATGGCAGGAAGTGCAACATCTCGATCATCACCAATGGTGCAGAAAGGACCATGACCATCTCAGGGGACAATGAGTAGGGGCAGGGGTTCCAGGGGAAGGAATTTATTTCAAAGACAGACACATAACAATGCATAGGTTCAATCTGGTGTTACCTGTTGGGAGTGCGGGGTCCCCATTACTAGCATGACTGCCCAGATTTACAATAAGGGATCATGCATAGAGAAGGAAAGGCGCTGATGGGGAGAGCAAGTAGCAACCACCATACTTACGCAGCAGTTAATAACCACCAGGACGAACATCAATCCACGGTGGTGGAGTCAAAAGGTACACTAAATCATATCAATGTTAAGATTTTGTTTGATTCTGGTGCGACAGATAGTTTCATTTCACCATCTGCACTAGAAAAGAGTGGGTTGGCAGCCTACGAGCACGATGAATTTAAACAAGTCGAGATGGTTTCCACGGAAAAACAAGCAGTAGGACCTAGTGTCTATAATTGTATAGTAGACCTGGGAGTGTGTACTACCAGGTTAAAGGTATACGTCACTGCTCTCGGGGCATATGACCTAATCATTGGAATGGATTGGTTAGCAGCTCATCGATCTTTGTTAGATTGCTTCGCAAAGAGGGTGCTTTGTGTCGATGATGAAGGAGGACCAATAGAGATCCAGGGTGTATGGAGAAAAGTGTCTTTACACTTTATATCCACTATGAAGGTTAAGTGATGCTTGAGGCAAGGGTGTCAAATTTATGTAGTGGAAGTAGTCAATGAAAGGAAGGGACCCTCATTGGATCAGTATCTGGTATTGTCAGAATTTCAGGATGTTTTGCCGAACGAGTTACCACGGTTACCTCCTGAAAGCGAGCTTGATTTTACTATTGAAATAAAACCTGGTGTAGAACCAATCTCCAAAACTTCATATCGGATGACAGTGGCAGAACTTTGTGAATTGCAAATGCAGTTGAAAGAGTTACTGGACTTAGGGCTAATAAGACCCAGTGTCTCACCTTGGGGTGCACCGGTAATTTTTGTAAAGAAGAAGGATGGATCCTTATGACTGTGTATAGACTACAGGGACTTGAACCGTGCTACAGTGAAGAATAGGTACCTGATGCCACGAATAGATGACCTCTTCGATCAAATGAAAGGAGCAGTGGTATTCTCAAAGATCGATTTGCGATCAGGGTATCATCAGTTAAGTATTAAGGAAGGTGATATCCCAAAAACTTCCTTTCGAACTCAGTTTGGACATTACAAGTTTGTTGTAGTACATTTCGGATTGACCAATGCACCAGTGATATTCATGAACCTCATGAATGGCGTATTCCGAAAGTACTTAGACCGTTTTGTACAAGTCTTTTTAGATGATATCCTCATCCATTCCAAGAATGAAAGAGAACATGAGGAACACTTGCGAATAGTGTTGTCCTGCCTTAGAAAGAACAAATTGTATGCGAAACTGTCGAAGTGTTCCTTCTTTCAGAAAGAGGTCCACTGTTTAGGTCATATCATTGCCGGCGAAGAAATCTCTGTGGACCCAAAAAAGGTAAAGGCCATTATGGAGTGGCCAGTGCCGAAAAATGCCCATGAGGTGAGAAGCTTCATGGGGCTAGCAGGTTATTACCGGATATTTGTAGAAGGATTCTCCAAAATAGAGAAACCCATCACCACCTTGCAACGTAAGGGGGTCAGGTATGAATGGACAGAAGAATGTGATAGTGCATTCATTGAGCTTAAGAGGTTACTAACTAGTGCACCAATTCTACGAGTGTCGGATATGGAAAAGGACTTCACGGTCTGCACGGATGCCTCAAAGCAAGGGTTGGGGGCCGTGCTAATGCAGGATGGAGGAGTGATAGCTTATGTGTCAAGGAAGTTGAAGAAGCATGAAGAGTTATACGTGACTCATGATTTAGAGTTGGCAGCTATAATGCTAGCTCTAAAACTTTGGAGGCACTATCTTGTTGGGCGAAACTTTGAGCTCAAAACGGACCATCAAAGTTTAAAACATCTCTTCACTCAAAGAGATCTGAATCCCAGGCAAAGGTGATGGAGTGATTTTATGAGTGAGTATGATTTTGGTATTTTGTACATCAAGGGAAAGGAAAATGTGGTCACAGATGCCTTGAGTAGGAGACCACGTATCTTCTCCTTGGTAACCTTAAAGGTCAATCTGAGGGAACATGTGTTGACACAACTCCCAGGAGACAGTTGGTATTTGAAGGTTACTTCAAACCTCCAGAGAGGGAGGTAGTTAGACCCAAAGTATGAAGGGTATAATATGGAAACAGATGGATTGTTAAGATATCAAGAAAGGATGTACATCCCTGAGAATGGGGATATTCGAAGCATCATATTGAAGGAAGCCCATAGATCACTTTATTGTGTGCATCTGGGTGTGAAGAAGATGTACGCAGATATGAGGAAGCTCTTCTTCTGGGTGGTAATGAAGCGCGATATAGTCCATTTCATCGCCAAATGACTAGAGTGTCAACAGGTGAAAGCCGACCACCATCACCCAGCAGGCCTCCTACGAGAAATTTTAGCTACGAAATTTTAGCTACGGGAAAAGATGAAATTATTTTTTTTTTAAATGGGAAAATAAACATATGGTACATAATCTATACATATCCATATGATTCGAATGGTCCCCTTGAGAAACACATTGAGTAATCTGGTTGTGTGGTCGTTGTTTGAGGTAGCTCGAGCGATCAATAATTGTATGTTGTAGTGGATCAATTGACTATAGAGATTGGGATGTTTTGGACGTGAAGATGTGGCTAGGTGACAACATGGATCATGAAAATAAGAGACAAAAGAGGATGGATGAGGTTGATACGTGGCTCCAGTAGACCGCACGGGCTGCAGAACAGGGTCATTGACAAAGGAATTTATAAACACATGGAGGTGTAATGGCAATAATTAAGGGTTGTTGCGGAGAGAGGCTTGACCAACATAGGTGTTTTGAGTAGTAGCCACCAAGGAACAACTATCCACCAATCAGATGGGAGGTGAAGCCCGTGAGGAATTTGTTTTTTGTGAAGAGGTTGAGAGGACGGATAGGAAACATCAGGGCCACAGACTACTGACGAAGATGGGTAGAGGTAAGGCAATAAATTATAGGGGGACAATAGGTCATGGGTGAGAAAGAATGCATGCGTGGAGAAAAGAAGTCACCAGAGGTAGCACGTAGAGTTGGGCATGGGCTAGGAGACAAAAACCGACCCATGTAGAGGAGGGTCGAGCCGCCAAGGGGTGTATACGTCACAACTGTCGGCCAGGGGTATTCAAACAAGACTATTAGAGTCTACGGGGTGATAAAGGGGTCATATAACTAAAAAAGGACACTAGTAGGATGCCAATAGGGTAGCCAAGTCATCTGTAGAGGCCCAAAAGCTTCCAGGAAGACACAAAAGTCTGAGCAGGTCTGGGAAGCACCTGGGCAGTGAGCAGACTACTCAAAATTTTCTAGGCAGTGAGTATAACTATTGGGAAACATGATGAGATAGACGAGAAGCCCAGAAAAGGACCCGGGAAACAACAGTAGGCTGTGGGAAGCCTTTGGCACGGGTATGGGCATCAGACAGTAGATTCGGGCAATAAGCAGTAGAATTGGTTAGTAGGCCCAGGAGGCCAAATTTGATTAGGTTGTTGGAATGGAAGCATTAGAAATTGGTTGTGGGCAATGACTCGTGTTTCCATATGATGGGAATGAGGTCGATGTTCCTTAGCGTTTCATAGAAAGACTCATACTGCATGTGAGAAGTGGAGATAACATTATGCATGTAGTGAAGGGGGTTGGGTGGGCCAGATTACAACTATAGTTAGGAGTTTATCTAGAGGTGGTAGGAGTAATGTATGTCCCAAGGATAAATTTTCTCTCGGTATCAGCTTTGGAGGACATGGGGTATGTGATTATGTTTGAGAATGGATAGTTACTTGTACATTCAGAGGGACCAGATACCTAGGATGCAATAGTGAGGCTTGGCATCAAGGAGGGTATGTTGCATAGGGTGTTGGGACAACCTTCAGTGGGCTCCAAGGGGATCTTGGATCGTATATTATATTACGGTGCAATAGAGATAGTAGAAGGGTCTTCCTGTTCAAAGAGAGCAACTACAACAACAACATATTTGATGGGGTTAGAGATTGATCTAGAAGGAGGTTCTTCCATAAGTACCTTCCTTGATAAGAGGGAGTCTTATATTTTGGGGTAGCTCGAAAAGGTACTTTTACATTGGCAGTGCTTGGCATGTGGAGGTGTCTAAGAAACACTCTCTAGATTGTTAAAGTGGTTTTTATGTAATGGCTAAAGTGATTTTTTGTAAAGTTGAGTGACTTAAGTGATTTAAGCCATCTCAACGAGAGACTAAGTTATAGTCATTGACATCAAGAGATCAAGATCATATATTGATCATTAATAAATTTAAAGATAGCATTTTAGTCATTATGATTTATAAAAGAAGATCTAAGGAGAGTGAGAGGCACACAATGAGTGCATAGGAGAAAGAAGGATTCTTACTCATGTACTTTTGTCTGAGTAGGTAGAGATGAGGAAGTGTGCATAGGGGAAACAAGAAGATAACAACCAAGTGAGATGTCTATTGTTGCATTGTAACTCCTTTGATGGGACATTATCTGAGGGCGAGAGCCCAGATTTTTATCTAATGAAATCAAACTCATAACTTGTTTTTCTACAAGGGTTTTGTGAGGGGTGTTTACCCGAAATCTCGTGTGCATTGTGTGTTTGGTTTTTGTTGTTTTAATGCTTCTTCTAAATGCTAGTTCCTAACCTAGTTGTGTTAATAATCAATAAAGCAAGTTTATTTGGATTTTAAGTCGTGTGATAGGTTATGAAAATTCAACAATATCTGTGTGTATTGTGTATGAGATTTTGGTTTCCAGTATTGCTTCCACTATCGTTATTTGAGTTAAATATTCCATCAAGCGTATTATGTTTTGTGAACTGATAATTTGATTTACAACAAGGAAAACACTAGATAATGTTGGTTGTGGAGCCTGATTATCTTCCTGATTTATAGGTCTTTTACTTTCAGCCGTGTTTATACCCCATGAAGTACTTACACCCCAGAAGTATGTACACTCTTCCATGCGGGGGAGTGCAGAGGAGGGGTACCCCGTCTGCGGGGTCTGGGGGGGCTATCACACTGGCTGGGGGGTCTGGGGACAAGTGGGGGTTCCCCCAAAGCAAAAATTGCCTTATAAAAGTATATTGTAATTTCATTGTAAATATGGACTGTTCATTATAAGGTCGCAGATCTAACGATAGAGATTATGTTAGGTTTTTTTTCCCTAGAAGGCAACCCTCTTTTATGAGGGAAATGTATTGCGGCTATGGTTGATGGTGAATATTGTATTCTGAGAGAGGAGACTGTGAGAGAAAGAAGAGGAAGTTACAACGGGTTTTGTTGTAGGTTGTATCCCTTCATTTGCTGGATAATAATAAAGGAAGGACCTGGAAATTTCTTTGGTGGATGTAGCCCACACTGGGTGAATCACATAAATCTGTGTCTCTCTTGTATTGTGTGTCTTCTGTGTTTTGTTTCTGCATTTGTTTTATTTTATTGCTCCGCGGTCCTGTTTTTCTAACAACTAGTATCAGAGCATAAGGTAACTCGCAGGAAAAGAGGGTTCCTGGTTCGAGTGGGAGCAATGTCGGAAGATGGAAAGTTTAGGGTAGAGAAATTTAATGGCCAAAACTACCAGTTATGGAAGATGCAGATGGAAGACTATTTATATCAAAAGGATCTATTCCTACCATTGAGTGGAGTAGAAAAGAAGCCGATGACCATGAAGGATGAAGAATGGGAGATTCTTGTTAGAAATGCTCTAAGAACGATATGACTGAGCCTGGCAGCATCGGTGGCTTTCAATATTTTGAAAGAAAAGACAACAAAGGGTTTGATGGACGCATTGGCCAAATTGTATGAAAAACCCTAGGCATCGAATAAGGTATTTCTAATGAAGAGATTATTTAATATGAAGATGTTAGAAGGTGGGTCTATTGCAGATCATTTAAATGAATTTAATATGATTACTACTCAACTAAGTTCTGTAAAAGTGGACTTTGATGATGAGGTTAGGGCTCTTCTAATCTTGTGCTCATTGCCAGAAAGATGGAATGGCTTGGTCATGGCTGTAAGTAACTCTATCTCTGGTTCAAATACTTCAAAATTTGATGATGTTGTTGGTGTTATCCTTAGTGAGGAAATGCGATGGAAAAGCATAGGTGAGACATTAGGAAATGCATTGAACATGGAGAATAGGAGAAGACAAAAGGATAGAGGAAAGGGCTCAGGAAACCGCAGAAATTCTAGGAAGGGCAGATCCAAATCCAGACTTGGAAACATAGAGTGCTGGAATTGTGGGAAGAAAGGACATATGAAGAAAGACTGCAGAGCTCCAAAGAAACAAAGAGATGGACAATAGGAGAGAAATCAAGAAGCAAATGTAATAGGTGATGTGTTACAAGATGCTTTGATTCTTTCTGTAGATAATATTTCCGAGTCTTGGGTAGTAGATTCAGGAGCTTCATTTCATGCCACACCCCATAGGAAACATTTTCGAGATTATGTTCAAGGTGATTTTGGACAGGTTCATTTGGGTGATAATAAACCATGCAAAATTGTTGGAATGAGAAAGGTAAAAATAAAGCAACGAAATGGAAACCAATGGTTGTTGAAAGAGGTAAAACAAGTCCCAGATTTAAGTTAAAATCTGATTTCAACAGGGTAGTTGGAAAGTGAAGGTTGTATATCCATATTTACAGATAAGACGTGGAAGGTCATCAAAGGATCATTGGTGATAGCGAAAGGAGAGAAGGTAGGTACATTCTATCTATGTATTGGTAATATTGACTCTTCTATATCTTTAGCTTCTACAGGAGTGGATACAGCACTATGGCATTATAGGCTGGGATACATGAGTGAGAAGGGTATGCAGATCCTTCAAAAAAGAAATTTGTTGC
>ML821226.1:45027-60039 GCA_009831015.1 Picea engelmannii
TTTAGCTTTTTCTAATCACAACAAAAATATTGCTTCAAATTTACAAAGATGTTTGAAGTTTTTATATGTAAAGTTTAATTTTAAAAAGATGCTAAAATTTTCTATATGTATTTTCAATTTTGTTTCTCATTTTCTAATCAAATATTTATGCATACTAAAGTTTCAATATTGTGTTAAATATATTCATAATTAAATTAGTAATTTGAATATTGTAGTTGTTGCAGCAGAGGAACATTGTCATGGATTGATGGATTGCTCTTCAATTTTATTGAAATAATATTTAAAATGTATCATTAGCTGGATACATTGTAATCTATTATATTTTCTATTTTTTTTAATAGATATTATTTCCGCTCCCAACATCACTTCCAGTATATTTGGGGGAAAGTTCTACTCGTTTGGAACACTAGTATGCACGCTCCCAACATTCTCATGTTCCAGAAACTTGTGCAACATACATGTGTGTGTATATATATATATATATAATGTAAAAAAGGGAGGATCCTGTTATATTAGAGTTGCATGTTTACAGAGTCTTGTTGAAGTGCCAGCTATCCCACCTACAAAAAGGAAACCAATACAGTTGGCCTTACGATGCCACTTGTTTTCAAAGAAACAAAATATTACGAGGCTGACGTCCTGCTCGAAGGAAACCAAGATGCATGGACACATTAGAGTCAGTACATTCTTTAACTTCCTAGAGATAGCATAGCTATAATCTAAGTGAACTAAAGTTTTCGTTTGAAACAAAATAAATTTGCTAACTATGAACATTCACAGGACCTTTTAACCAGTAGTCTCTTCGAATTCACCCTTCTTGTGCCATCCAACTGGAATCGTGTAGGCTTGCGCGCACGTAGGGCACTGCTAGTGTGGGGATGTTCTGGAGTGAGCTGCATAGATCATGTCAAGGCGATGGCTAATTTGAATGGCCCTGAAGATTTTCTTGTAGTTCTAGGTAGCCCAGGTTGATGAGTGGAGACTGGTCCTGCCATTCATTATGAACCGAGGAGAGGAGAGGTGGCCTCTATGCATGAGTCTCCTCTGTTCCTTCATTTGCTCTGCTAACTTAGCGTGTTGGATGCGTGTCCTGCTGTTTCACTTCCTATGGAGGTACTCTGCTTGTTGGGTTAGCCTTCTCGTATGCGTTGTCCGGGAACTCTTCCTTAACGTAGCAAATTGTGAAATCGTCTGTTGGGTCATCTTCCCTGTGATTGTGTGAGATTCTTGGAGCTGGAAGCTTGGCCTCGCTCCCGAAATCAGTGGGTGATTCCAATTTTCTGGGACAGTGAAAAGGAGATGTTCTGGATAATCCTGGATGGGTTCATCTGGAACAGTCTCCTCCATGTATGCCATGGGAGGCGTTCCAGGTCTCCCATGCTTCCTGGTTCTCCGAGTGGATGCAAGAGCCAACGCTTTTTCAAATCTTTTCTATCGCTTCGTGCGGGATTCGTAAGCATACCACGCTGCACCTCTGTGAGGCCATCCTTGTTCTCTTGGCATGTGGAGGAGCCAAGTTATGGCCGAAATACTGACTGGAAGGTTATCCCTGCTCCAACACTCTGATGGTTCAGTTGTTGGCCATTCAATTTGCAAATGCATTACATAACCGTTAAGGCAACTGATAAGGGTGAGGGTGACTGTGACAGCTCTGGCCATTAAGGCTAAGTTCTTTGTGCATTGGTGTGCCATCCTCTTCGCTCCCTTGAGAGGCCTCGTCCAGTGGTTACGGTTTTGTGGGCTCCCTCCCATCTTTAATGGTGAGGAGATGGGAGCCGGTGGCCATCATTTATGGCACTGATCGACTTGTTTCCACTTGTCCTCCTTTCTCGACATGGCACCCCATCCGGGGGTTGGAGATCCATATTGACTAAAGCTTGGCACCGATATGAGATATCTGAGTCATCAGAGGTGTGGGCTTCCCAGCAGAACTGTTATGTCTCCTTTGCTACTCCTTCATTTGCCAGGCAATCCGCTACCCTGTTTGCATCTCTTTTCACGTGGGAGGGTATGATGCTGAGGTTGTTGCTAAGGAGGCTTCCAAAATCCTCTAGCATCCCTAAGAGTCACCAACTAGGTGATATTTTCAGCGTATTTTCATCATGGAGGATCTTGTTGATTAGCTGAATGACAATTTGTGAGTCCCCCTCCAGGATGAACTTGTGACAATATCTCTCAATTGCTGCTTAGAGAGCTCGCAATAGGCCTTTTATCTCTACCGCATAATTTGTTGTTTCCCCCAAGTAACCTGATACTAGACAAAGAATATCTCCATTGGAGTTTCTGAGTGTGGCTCCATATCCTGCTGGTCCCGGGTTCCCTTTGGATGCCCCATCGAAGTTGATCTTTATGAAATCTATTGGGGGAGGGGTCCAGATGGTTGGGTTGTTGTGCTAATGTTTAGGTGTGTTCATCATCATTTGATTGATCAGGTTGGGATGCCAACTTTGGAGTATGCATTGCTCTTCTCGATTGTAGTTTGAGTCCTCTAGTTTCTAGGATTTGCTTCTAACTGTTTCCTTGACCGTTGAAACTATTTTTTCCCAAGTTATGTCTGGTGCGGAGGCTCTGGAGTGAAATATTCTTTTGTTTCATTCTTTCCATATTTTCCAAAGAATGAATCCTACGAGAAGTTTCTAGATGTGAGTCAATAGGGGATTGTTGTAGGTGATTGAGTCCCATTTTTCAATCGTATCATTGATGATGCTCCTGTGTTGATTGGATCGACGCATTATTTGAGCTCCTTGGTCCCAAATCCTCTTACTAAAGGGGCATCTGTTGAATAGATGTTCTTTGGTTTCCTATTGCTGGTGGCATAAGACGCATATTGAGGGACCTATGAAGCCTCTTTTCCTGAGGTTGTCCTAGGTTAGGACTCTATTGTGTGCAACGAGCCAGAGGAAGGTGGACAGTTTGGGCCAAAGTGCAGTGTTCCAAACCTTGTTCCATATCTTTTCCTTATTCTGATTCTGGTAGCTGCCTTGTAGATAGTAGGCTTTCTTGACTGAAAAATTGCCAGTTGTGGAGTGCCCCCATTTAAGGATATCTGAGCCTTCTCTGTTGGGGATTTTCCAGTGACTAGCATAGTGTTTCCAGGCTTGCAGGTTTAAGTTCTCTAGGACCCCTAGATCCTTATTAGAGGTTTTCCAATGGCGCCATTGCATTCCCTATTCCTCGGGTTTCCAAAAGTCTTCACCCTCAGAAAAGTGTCCTGGTTTAGAGCCTGTCTTAGGAGGTTGAGCTCTTCCAGATCGCTTAGGGGTTTGAGTTGCTGCCAAGAGTCCTGCCAGAACATAACGGTTTCTCCATTTTGGACTTCCCAAAAAGTGTGGTTTTGTACCAGGTCTCTGTTTTGCTAAGCTGTGTTCCAAATATTAGAACCTTGTATTCAGGCATTGTGTCTAATGAGTTGGTTTTCTGGTGTGAGGGGGGCGTACTTCTACTTCCAGATTTGTGCCCATAAAGTTGTCCGCATTTTTAACTATCTCCACCATATTTTGGATCCCATTACTTGGTTGAGTTTCGCTGGATCTCGGAGTCCCAACCCTCCTATGCTTTTTGGTGTGCATATCTTGTCCCAACCTACTAGCACCCATTTCTTTTTAGGTTGATGCCTGTGCCAGTGGAAATTTTGCTAGAGATTCCTAATGGATTTGATGACCTGCTTGGGGGATGCTAGTGTAGTAAAAAGGTAGGTAGGTAGGGTTTGAAGGACCGACTTGAGAAGGACGAACCTGGTTGTGATGTTGAGCGATATGAAAGTCCAGTTGCTCAGTCTGTTGGAGATGGACAGAACAAGGCTATCCCAGGAGATGGATCTTGTTGTGGCTCCCATTAGAGAAATGTCGAGGTAGTTGGACGGAAGGGAGCTCTTGGGTATTCCCAGGTGTCTGGAGATATGAAACTGGACCACTACCGTAGTGTTGAAGAAGTAGAGTTTGGACTTTTCTAGGTTAAGAGTCATTCCTGACGCCTCTGTAAAATCTGAGAGGATGGAGTTAATATTGCTGGCCTCTCTGGCTGTTGGGGAGTTTGTGAGTAGGGTGTCATCAAAAAATCGACTGTGTGAGGGTGCCAGTTGGATGTTGTGCAGAGATAGGCATTTGAGAGATCCTTCTATGACTATCGATTTGATGTAGCATCCCAAACCTTCCCCCATGAGCACAAACAGGAAGGGTGAAAGGGGGTCACCTTGTTTGATACCTCTGGATGGTGAGAAAGGTCAGGATGGGACCCCATTGACTAGGATGGAGAAGAAGGTAGAGGAGGTAAGGTTTAAGATCCTGTTCACCCAATGCTGATCAAATCCAAAAGAATCTAAGATGGCCCGAAGGTACTGCCAGCTTGCTTTATCAAAAGCTTTTGAAATATCAAGATTCTTTAGCATACTTGGAGTTTTTGATGGCTTGAGAGAGTGGATGACCTCGTGAGAAAGAATGACGTTGTCCATGATTTTTCTGCCCTCTATGTACCCTACTTGTTCCTTGGAAATGACGAAGGTCAGAATGGACTTAAGGCAGTTCGCCACCACCTTTGTTATGAATTTGTAAATCACATTGCAAAGAGCGATAGGTCTGAATTGTTTGGGATTTGTGACTCGTTCCTCTTTTGGAATGAGGGTGAGAAAGGTCATGTTGAGGGCTAAGAGGACTTGACCTGAGGTGCGTGATTCACCTACAACCTCCCAAACCTCTTCTCTTACTAGGTCCGAACAATGGTGGAAGAAGTGAGTGGTAAACCCATCCGGGCCTGGGGCCTTCCCTGGGGGCATGGATTTTGCAACTTGGTCCACTTCCTCTTGGGTGATAGGTCACATGAGGGATGTGTTTTGTTCAGGAGTCACCATAGAGGATATGTGCCTAGTTACTCATTTGATGGTTGTAGTCCTATCCTCCCTGGTTTTCATTAGGAGGTTGTGGTAGTAGTTGTTGAGCTCTGCTTCTATTTGGGTATGTTCTCTGATCGAATTCCCCTGGTCATCCTCCAAATTAGTAATTCTATTAATATGTTGATGGTGCACCATTTCTCTGTGAAAGAATTTTGTGTTCTTTTCCCCCTCTTTGAGCCATTGAACCCTAGACTTCTATCTCCACAAAATTTCCTCTTGCCTTTTTCTCTCTTCTAGCTGCGCTTTGAGCTCCTCCTCCTCTTTCATTAGTTTAGCAGTTTGATTTCCTGAAATAAAGTTTTTTGTATCTCCATTAATTTGTTCTCTGTGTCCTGGATGATTTGGAATATGTTTCCAAAGGTGTTCTTGTTCCAGAGTTTCAGCGATTTCTTGAAGTTTTTGAGGTGTTGCTGAAATTTGTACATACTTGTGCCATGATCTATTTATGTCTGAGCCCACCAGGACTTTGCAAGATGATGAAAGTCTAGGTGTGAGAGACAAAATTTCTCAAACTGGAAGGGTTTGTATTTAGGTGTTGCCCCTGTTTCTAGGTTGAAGGCAATTGGCTAGTGGTCCGACCCGGCTTTTGGGAGAATGAGACTTTCCATGTAAGGGGATTCTTCCATTAGCTCTTCATCCACAAGGAAGCAGTCCAGACGACAAGAAATATGTTGGTTTCCTGACCTACGGTTGGGCCAGGTGAAGGTGCCATTACTATTTTCAATGTCTACTAGCTTTAACTGGTCAATAAGGGTTTTGAACTTACCGTTGTCTTGTTCAAGTCTTTTGCTCCCTCCTATTTTTTCTTCCAGTGACAGGATCATGTTGAAATCTCCTCCTAAGATCCAATTGGGTGTGGCCAGCAAACTTTTGATGAGGACTAGATACTCCAGAAGTTTGTCTTTTCCTGTTGAATTTAAGGTCCATAGACATTTGTGATAGTCCCCTCCTGATTCAACCCTGTGATCTTGAAGTGGGCCATTATTGTGCCTATAGTAGAGAAAGATTTGCTTAAAGAAATATTGCCTGGGTTCCATAGAATGGCCAGACCCCCTGAGTCCCCTGTGGAGTCTGTTAGAACAAAATCACATCCTCGCCAAATACGCTGGAAGATGGTTTCAGCATCTTCCCTAGCACATTTCGTTTCCTGTAACATTAGAATATCTGGATTTTCTGCTTTGATGTAGTGTCAGAGGATCCTTTGTTTGGATTGACCATTAAGTCCTCAAATGTTCTAGGTGATGATCTTCATCATTATGAGGGTGGTGTTGGGTGGAGGTATCCCTCTGAGAGCTTATGAATCTGCCTTGAGTTGATCATAAGGTTGTTGGCCTCCTTGATGAGTTGATGCGTTGGTTTCCGCCCCCTTCTTTTATTCTCTGGTGGTACTCTTTTTGAGCCCGAACTAGAGTATGTCGCTATACCTAGGCATGTTGTGGATCCTGCTAAGGAGTCAACAAAGACCTTATGAACCTTTCATAGTTTCTCTTCAAGAAGTGCTTGCAGATCCTTCTAATTGAGGGCCTCCTAAAGTTTTTCTAGATCGATGCATGCTAGATCTATATCGTTCAGCTACATTAAGATATCTCCATCTGCATCTCCCCTCTCTTCTGGGTAGATTTCACGGTTTGGGCTAGAGGAGGAAAGGTTTTGGTTCTTTCCTTTGATTTGATGCGACTCTTTGTCCAGATCTTGGATGGCTTCATCTTCCAGTAGCTAGTTCATAATCTCATATGAGTTTTTGGTCGAGATATTCGATTTGGGGTCTGGGTTCTTCTTTCTCGGAGGGTTTTTCTTTCTAGCCGTGACAATGGTGAAGCCATCTTTCTGTATGGTATCACCTACTTTGGTGGCTTGCTTATTCAGAGGGAAATATTTGAAGAGGTGACCATGTTCATGACATTTCCTGCAGCGGAAAGGGATGTGTTCATAGTCAAATGTTTGTTTCCAGTCTTCATCCTGATATTCCAACATTACCACTCCCAGTAGAGCCTTAGAGATATTCATGTAAACACAAATTCAGGCGTATGAAGTGTATTTCCTTTGCTCTGTGGCTTCTGATGTTTTGACATATTGACCCACTGTATTTCCTATTCCCATGAGAATCTCCTCCAGCTAGAAATCTTGCGGTATGGAGTAAAGGCGGATCTAGACGGAGCCATCGTGAATTCCTACTTGTTTGGGCTGAATCTTTCCGTCTGAAATCACAGGAATAACCCTGCCGAGTTGTACAAATACAACCTGTTCTCAAAGATTCGGTCTCTGTCTTCTAGGTTGTACAAAATGATTGTAAAAAATCCTTTGGAGCTGAGTTGGACCTCGTAGTCCCCTTTGGGGTTCCACCAGTGTTTTATCCATCTGTTTAGATCCAGTTCGGACGGCCACAGGCCCAGAAATTTGCCAATGAGGGCATGTTCTCTCATAAATTGTGTGTGCTCCCTTACTCTTGTTGAACTTATGAGGTATATCAGGGGTTTGTCTATTTGTGGGATGCATTTTTTGGGCTCCCATCCGTGAGGTGCTTTTGGATGGGACGTGCTAGTTTCCACATCCATTTCCTTCCTGAGTCCTTGTTCTCTGACAAGAAGTTGATCGCATAGCTTTAGTGGCGGCTCAAATGATGGGCGTTTTTCTCTTGTGCCCGTGACATTACTATATGAGGGGGGTTTCCCCCCCTCTTATGAATTCATCTCGACGTATCAGGCAGGAAACAGTATATGCTCGGCCGTGGCAGGGAGTTTGTTGTGCAATGGCTTGAACCGATCATGCAGCGATTTGTGACAGACTAAAACTCGCAACATAAGTATATATTATTCTCTCACACATATACAATATATAAAAAATAATTAAACACACCACACACTTAAAATGATGTGCTAAAAACTTTCCTAGCCTTAACATAGTCATTAAAAAGTCTTTACCATAGTCATTGGAAAGTCTGAGTCTTACTAAACATCGGTACAAGATTCTTCCATGTTAATTGTACATGTCACATTCAATTCATTTTTCTTACTTATCTAACAATACATTTTTTTCATTGCAACATTCACAACCATTGTATTTGGCAATTTCCATCCATTTCCATCATTGATGGGTTAAAATGCCTTTTCTTACTTTCCTATCGAACTACCTCTTCATCCGCCTTCCTTCAATGCAATATTCAATCATGTATGTAAACTCTACTTACCTTACCATAGAAAAAATGGCAGTGTTATTCCTTCTATTTGCAACACTAGTTTAGAAATTTTCTACTATTCCATCTCCATTTCACACCTACATACTCCTAGATAGACTCCGACTCCAATTTCTTTCCCATTTACCATTTACATTCCCCCGTTGTCTGCTACAATAGCTTCCTTCATATATTATGTTTTGTTAACATTGTAATCATGTTTCTTGTCGTCTAGATCTCTCATCAAAGCCACAAAATTTGATTACCAAATAGTTCTTAGTGTAAACAACATGGTTTAGGTTTTTAAAAAAGAATATAGTAACTAAAGTTACAATGTGGTGTATTTGATATAAACAATTATTATTAGCTATATTTGTGATATTATCAGTTCATGTTAAATTCATCAAATACAATGCATAATGTTTACAAAGTTCAATAAACTTGATATTAGGGTATGTCTATTTTTTATTAGTTTTTAATTTATTATTTGACCATTTGAAAAGTAATTACACAAGTCATGAGTTTAATGTGAATTATTTAACCACAATTATATATTATTATATTGATACAATGAAAATAGTTAATAATATAATATATTGTTAAAATAATTAATTCTCACTCCTATTTGCTTATGCTCCATTCTTGCCAGTTGCGAAAGAATAATTTTATTTTAATATATGAAATTTTGAATTTAAAAATATAAATTTTTAAAATTTACTAATCACTTATATTTTAAATTCAAATTTTAATACATGTTCAATATAGTTTTATAACATCATAAAATACATAATAAAATAATTAAATTTATTTTAACATATAATTAAACATATTTGATAAAGAAAAAATTAGACTCTTCAAAGATATCATTCAAACTCAAATAGAGGATAGATTCTTAGGATTCAAGAGTGAATTGTAGAGAATGAAGGATAAGATTCAAGAAATAGAAAAACATAAACAATCAACCCAAGAAGAAGAGGTTGAAGAAAACTGCAACTTGAGATATAAGATTAAAGAGTTAGAAGAAAAACTAACCAACAATTTGTCCCTCAGTGATCTAGAAAAAAAATTGGATATCAAACTCATCAAAGAGGAAATGAATAAACTAATCGAACTGGACCATGAGCATAATAAAAGAGCCTTGAACCTCATAATTTTTGGTATAACAGAACAACAAGAAGAGGATATGCTAGCAATAGAAAAAGAAGAATTAAATAATAAATCACAAATTGATACAACTTACGTCATAGAAGCAAAGAGGCTAGGAAAAATAATTGACCACAAAGATAGGTTCATCCGTGTCAAAGTAAGTTGTAATGACCATAAATATAACATGCTCAGTAAATCTCTGAGCTTAAAAGGGTCAGGAATATTTATAAATGAAGACTGCATTCCCAAAGACCAAGTTGAATTAAGGAAGGAAGTTCAAAAGGTAAAAGAAGTTAGGAAAGAAGGAAAATGGGAAATAATTAGAAATCGAAAAGCTATTGTTAGGGACAGAGACCAAAAGGATTAATAATAAATAGGAAGTTCAGACACTCGTGATCCTTTTTTGGAATTGTCGTGGCTTTCCATGGTGCAAAGGTCCTATGATAAGTTGGATCCCGAGTGATATTGATATTATTTTTCTAGTTGAAACTTGGGAGCATGAGGATTCTAAGGTCCCTAACATAGAAGGATTTGTCTAATGGTTGGCATGGAACAAAAAGTCCCACCATAGAGGGATAAGGCGCATAGCTTGTTATATTAGAAAGAGCATCTCTCATCACATTCAACTTCATAAGATCGACCCTCTCAATCAGTACATTTGGATAGAAATTTCAGACACTAACGCTAAGAAGATGTATATAGCAATTTTCTATTTTGCACCTATTAATTCTACTTTTTATAAGAAAAACAATCTAGATAGTGATTGTCCCTATAATAATTTAGAACAAGATATTTATAGTTTGAAAAATGAAAGTAATATCCTCCTACAAGGAGACTTTAATGTTAGGACTGCAACTAAACAAGCTACTCTTTTAAGTACTGATTCTAACCATAATCCTTTATGGCTTGATGAGGAACTTGTTTTATCTAATAGCTAAAAAATAAGCTCTTAATACATAATTGAGAATTTGTGTGGTATTGAGTTGGTCAAGCTTTGAAGCTCTCAAGACCTAATAATTTGCAATGGAGTAATGAAGTGGAAAAAATCCAACCATATGACTTGTATTCATGGGATAGATATTAGTGTCATAGATTATGTGATATATGATATCCCCATTTCCAATCAAATAACAACTTTTGTCCTTTTAAATGACCATGAACTCAACTCTAATCATAAACATTTAACTCTAACTCTAAACTTTTCCATGCACATGAGCGCCATTGAAGAGAATTCTGATAATCAAAGGAAATTGTGCTTTGAAAAAAGTAAAGTTGACATTTTCTTAAAGGATTTAAATAGTAAATTAAATCTTCTAACTTATAAGGACAACATTGAAGAAATCTATCATAATTTTACAACTACCCTTTCCACTTCTATTAACAAGTTCTCTTTCGAGGTGTCTTGTAAAAAGAATAATAGAAAGAACAATGCTTGGTATGATAAAGAATGTAAAATTGCTAGGAAATCCGTTAGGGATGATTCTAATGAGTCCTTAAAACCGGACAAGATCAATACGTACAAATCCCTAATTAAAAGGAAAAGAATGTATTATATCAAGAAAACGAAAGAGAAACTTTCACAACTATCTAAGCTAGATCCTAAGAAGTTCTGGAACCAAATTCTAAACCACAATACTAAAGAAAATAATATAATTCCCTTAAGGGAATGAAATTCCTACTTTAAAAGTCTTTACGAGCTCCCTAAGGCCATGGACACCATTCCTATTGTCCCTACAGAGGATGAAGTTTTTCTTTAGATGACATAGATTTCGGGGTTAAGAGGATTGCAAATGGGAAAGCTAAGGACATTGAAGGCTACCAAGATGAAATTTTTAAAATCAGAGGGCCTATCCTTATCCCTCACATACACAATCTCTTCAATTTAGTAGTCAAACAAGGCTTCCATAAACCCTAGACACAAAGCCTCATTGTTCCTATTTTTAAAAATGGAGATAGAAACATTCCCTCTAATTATAGGACCATTATGATCAGCCTGATTTTAGCCAATATTTATGGAATTATTTTGGAAAAGAAGATTAGTCTTTGTCTAGAAAGTCATAGTAAAGGAGCTAAGGGCCAGGTCGGGTTTAGGAGTTATCATTAAATTGTGTACCATCTTGTTACCTTTAGGATCATTGAAGAGGAGTTCTGCAATACTAAATCCAATATTTTTTGTTGTTTTGTTGACTTTAGAAAATATTTTGACATGGTTCCTAGGAAAAACCTTTAGAATAGATTGGAAGAGATAAAAGTGCCTCTCGAGTTGAGGGATGCTGCAATAAGGATGTATGAGAATGTTATTGTTAAGTTTAAAAGCTGGTCGAAAGAGATTAACTACAATATTGGAGTCAAACAAGGTTGTCCCTTGTCCCCTACCCTTTTTGGCATATACATTGACAAGTTAGAAGATTGCTAGGAAAAAGAAGGATGCGTCATCCCTACTTTCACTGGTATAGTCATCAATATTATTCTTTATGCCGATGATATCGTTCTTATGGCAAAGAGTACCCACAATCTTGAAAACCAACTAAGAATCCTCAAGGATTTTTGCTCCAATATGGGTATGATAGTTAATACTGATAATTCTAAGATCATGATTATTAAATCCAATAAGATCACTTACGATACCTTCATATATAACAACAAAAACTTGGAGGAAGTGACTTCATACAAATATATTGAAATTGATATTCACCACAAGCTCAACTGGAATTATAGCATTGAGAAAATGATTATTGTGGGATGGAAAGATTATCATGGGCTTGAAAACAATCGTAAATCAGTCGATCTTTGGAGTTGGGATGAGAACAAAATCCTCTTTGAGACTCTTGTTAAACCTGCTATTATTTATGGATGTGAAGTATAGGGATGTAGTATCTCTCATGAATCCTGGAGAAAGATAGAAGAAATACAAAATAATTTTATAACCTATAATCTCAAAATTAAAGGAAATACACCCTATCCCATCCTCCTCTTAGAAACAAGCCTCTCCCCCATTCATATCACGACTATGACTAGATACTGTTGGATCATGTTGTCATTGATGCCAATGGTTTGATTGATTGATGTCAAAGGATTGACTGATTGATGATTTATGTAATATAATATGTATTGTCCTAAATGAGAATGCATAGATGAAGATGGATCAATGAGTTGTCATTGATACATGATGAAGATGGATCGATGTGGTTCCATTGGTATATGATGCATTGTTGGAAAAATGTATAGATGAATCATTATTGTCTTATCATGATTGATAAGGTGCACAAATGGATGAACTCCAAATTGGTCCCCTTATGGTGAAAACCCTCATGGGAAGACGCTTTACGGATTGAGTTATCCTAGAAGAATGGTTGGAGGACCCATGCTCTCATTATTGTCTTATCATGATTGATAAGGTGTACAAATGGATGAAATCCAAAGTGGTCCCCTTATGGTGAAATCCCTCATGGGAAAACACTTTACGGATTGAGTTATCCTAGAAGAAAGGTTGGAGGAACCATTCTTGTATGAGGAATAACGATATGAAGATCAAGAAAATTGTTGGTGAAACTATCCTAGATGGATAGTTCTTGTCATGCCATTTCTGGTGGTATGTGGAATGCCACATAACTCCACATGGTTTGAGATTTATAGCCTTACGAAGATGAAGGACCCCCACATGAAGGCTTGAAGCCCCCAAAGTCAAATAAGTCATAGTGACCTAAAAGAAGAAAAGATAAAATAAGGTGACAAAATTAAAAAGGAATATTTATGGAAAGTGGTTAACCCTAAAAATAAGGAAAATAGGTTAAGTGACCTAGAAATGGGTTAATATTATTTATTCAAGGTGGATTATTTAAATAATCAAGAGAAATGACAAAGTCAATAAATGATAAAGTAAGGTGACAAAATCAAGAAGGAATATTTAAATGTTAAAGTATTGGAGAACTTTCTATTTATGGAAAGTGGTTAACCCTAAAATAAGGAAAATAGGTTAACTGACCTAGAAATGGGTTAAGTGACCTAAAAATGGGTTAATTTACCTAAAGGATGAAAGTATAAATAAGATAGCAATGGTCTCTTGTAGATCATCTTTTTTGTGCATCAATGGAGAGCTTCTTGTGGGAATATATTTTGGAATATTGATGGAGATCTTCTTGTGAGAGCTTCTTGAGCATTTTTGGTGTGGAACACTTGAGGATATTGAATATCTATAGGTGAATAAGGTAACCAAGGATATCTAAGCCGAAATGCTGAGGAAAGTGAAGAAAAGAAGGACGAAATGCAAGGAAGGATAAATTCTTTTGATGGTGCTTTCTAAGGTATGTTATTTACAGGTCATCTCACCATTTTCGCTATAACTTTTTTTCTATAATGATTCAGATCCTGAAATTGCTATGCAAGTGAGAAAGAATAGACAAGTATCTGTGGTTAAAAATTTAGTTTGTGGGTCGTTGTATTTTGGGAGTTACACTCCGTTGAAAATAGGGTTTGTGGCTAGTCTTGAAACTAGTCAAAATCAGATGTTTCGGGTAAAAACGTCATAAATTCTTCATAATAGATCCAAATTCAGTGATACCAACTGTGTTGGTTATATTACAATCTTTAGTATTCTCTGTAAGAGTTTCATATCTATTCATCAAATATTTTGTGTGGGGCATGCTCTACAAGGTCTCTCTCTAGAATAAGCCAGAATTCAGCAAGGTATGCCATTTTTGCTATAACTCATTTTATGAGAGGTTCCAAGTAGTGAAACTTGAAATAATTACAGAAAAAACACTGAAGAACATTGTATATCAATTTCAGATCTTTATTCAGTACAGGTACAAAGTTATGATTATTTCAAGTTAGGGTTGTTGACTAATCCAAAACTAGTCATGGTTGAGACAAGTTGTTGATGAGTTGGCACATACATGAGGTGTATAGTTGATGATTTTGGTACATATTGATGATTAATTGTTGATGAGTGGTTGACACATGATTGGTATATACTTGGTACATGGTTAGATGCACTTGTTTATGTTACAGGTTGATTACAGGTTGTTTGACATAGGTTGGTGCATGGTTGATGCTTTTGTTTATGGTACAGATTGATATCTGTTGAGGATTGTTGCATCATCTCAGTTGGTGCTGAGAATGCAAGATAATTCTTGCATATAGAGCTGGTGCTCTTGTAGAGTTGTACTCTATTCAGTTGTTGCTAATAAACCCCAAGGATTGTAGTCCGTAATAAAAAGAAAATTGTACATACATCTTGTGTTCTTTGTGTTCTTTGTGTTCTTTGTGTTCATTGTGGTGATGACTTGTTGATGATATATTGCTGATATATGTTGCTGATATTTGCTCACATCTAACTAGTTATAAATGAAAACAATGGGTAATGAATAAATGTTGAATACTAATTGATGAGTTTTTGTGAAAGAGGGAAGTTTTGGGAAAAAGAGTCCCACACTCATTCACCCCCCCTCTAAGTGTGGTAGGTGTGTCCAACAATTTGAATCAGAGCGGGCCTTCACTACAAGCCTTAACAATCTTGAAGGAGATCCATATACACACAAATGGATGATGAAGTTCCAATATTTGATGAGGAAAACTATTCTACTTGGAGAATAGAGATGAGAGTGTATTTGAAGACAATGGGAGTAGGTATTTGGAAGGAAACCATTGGTGGATATGTTCCATTGAAGAACAAGTCAAAGTTTGTAGCTCAAAAGGAAGGAAAGAAGAATGATGCATTGGCTCTCAAGACAATTCTTAGTGGACTCTCAAGCCCTATCAAAGAGAGCATGGGACAATGCACTTCCACCAAGGATCTATGGCTAAA
>ML821226.1:88639-101227 GCA_009831015.1 Picea engelmannii
TGGCCTAAAGCCGACATAAATAAAATAACATTACTAATCTAAATCACAACTAATGGCCTAAAGCCGACATAAATAAAATAGCATTACTAATCTAATATGCCCCAATTAAGTGGTAATGAGCCAATATTAGGGCTTAACATAGCCTCACTAGTAGTATCGACTCAGAGGTCGCCAGAGTTCAGAGGGAGTCATCCCTCAGGATCCAAGTGGGAGTAAAATCCTCCTAGAAACTATGAAAAGGACAATAAATAAGGAGCATATGCCCCTAGAAGTTGTGCAGATTCAAAGGGAGCGAAGTTTCAAAATGAACATGCATTCTGAGAGTGAGCCTGATATCAGGGAGAGATAGCTGGCTCGGAGAGAGAAAGGATCATCTAGAGGGAGTTCCCCCTTAGGTTTAGATGGGAGAGAGACATATTCTAGGACTGGCATACAAGTTTCAGGGGTTGAGGAGGTCAGATAGAAGATGTATGAGCAAGAGGCTTCTGAGAGTCGTGTACCTTCTATGGAGGATCGAGTTGATTCAATAGGTTTTTCTATAGTGATAGAAGAGGCATCCAGTCAGGAGATATGAATTTCTTCAGTCACAGAGGGAGTAGACAGTGGGGAAGCTTGGATAGTAGGATTTTATTTAGTGATCGACGATGCAACCAATAAAATAGAATTTTCCCCAATGACCTAGGAAGTGTCTGGTCAGACATATTGGATAGTAGTATTTGCCTCAGTGACTGAGGATGTGGCTAGTTAGATAGACTAGACAACAGGTTGCGCTCTAGTGACCAAGGATGAAGCCAGTCAGAAAAAATGGACAACAAGAGTTGAGGAAGAGTGGAGTGCAACTATGGTAACAAATATAATGTAGGAGACAAAGACACTTCCATCATGGCAGGAAGAAGTACATTCATATGATGATAGATGGGATACCTCCCTCTCTAATAGGGAGTGTTGGTTATTGTAGCTTTGGGAGGCATTCCAAATTGTGGAGTTTGGTGAGAATACCTTCCTCTCTAAGAGGGAGTGTTGATTTTTGTAGCTTCGGATAGGTATTCTCAGTTTGGTGAAATCCCTCTTGGATTTGTGTGGGGGCTTCATTGTTTTGGTGATGGGATTTGTGGGCTTGTGTAGGGGCTTCACACCCACATAGAAAGCCTTGATGTTGGATTGTGGAGGTTCTTCTATGTTGACTCTTAGGACTTGCATATAAAGGAGAGAGGTCATTGTGACATCTCATAATGTCATAGTGTGATGACATGATGGAGTTTTCATAAGTTACTTTGCACTTGTGCCAAAGAGGATTGGCGATCTCAGCAAAGGGAAAGTTTGCAAGGTGGTGAATCTGTCCCTGAGGAAAGAAGCGAATAAGGTCACACACGTGGAGTGAATTATTCATACTATACATGGTTTTCAGGAGGATGAAGCGCTTGTATACGTGGGTTGCACAAGAAATAATTGCATATAGGGTATACACAGTTTGCAGTAGAGAAAACATTGTATATACATGGGTTGTCAGTAAGGTGAATCATGTATCTGATTTTTTGGGCATGTACAGATCCGTACAGGCTGACAACTGAAATCAGCATGTTGTACAGGTGGTCTACAATAGATTCGTGGGAAGAAGATATTTCCATAATATTGTTTTGGTTTGGTTTTCTAATATGTATAATTATTGGAGAACAAGGTTGTTCTTAGGTTTTTGGTGACTTTGGAAGACAAGGTTGTCCTCATATTTTGGTGATATTGTATTGACTGGGAGGGCTGGTTTTTCCCTCGGGATTTCTGATGATAACAAGATTACATAATTGAAATTGTGTCTCGTGTGTATTGATGATTCATCTCTGATTTTTTTGTTTTCGTTGCATATATTTTCAATCAATAATTTCAATGTAAAGTTGTTTAGTGATAACAGCTAGGGTTTTACTATTAGATCACTAAGAATCAATTTTCAAATATGAAATTAGTCACATAGAGTTGCATGTGAAATTTGACATGGAAGTCATCCAAAGCCTTCTACCTTAATACTTTACTTTAATTAAATGAATTATTAAAGTAAAGTGCTTTTACTAACTAGTTGAGTTTTATTTAAAGAAATGCTTTAATTAGCATTAGTGAATTAAATCATAGCCATTGATATCAAGTGAGGTGAGAAGTAATATCAACCGTCAATCACTTTAGAGATTAAGGTTAGGTCATAAATAAAGATTATAAAAGAAAGGCTAGGTGGAGGAGAAGGTATTCCATTCACTTTGGAGCAAAGAATGACTTTTGCTAAAGTGCTTGAGTCATGAAGGACTGTGAATTAAGGGGATCAATCTTAAGAGAAAATAAGGACTTATTCTCAAGAGGACTAGATCATGAAGGAATGTGATTCAAGGAGATATTAGATAGGTGGACAAGTAATTTCATCTAGAGATCAGGTCAGGGAGAAGAGAGAACAGAGGCAACTGCAAGTGGGCTTTAGCAGATTGGATCTGCAACAATAGGGTCGTGCCGTATGGATTTTTCTATATAGTCTTAAAGTGTGTGTACACGAGTTTTAGTGAGACAGATGCATATACATGATTTTACTTAAGGAAAGGTGTGTACATCTCGATAAACATGCATGTTCAAGATCATACAATAGACTAGGAAATTTCTAGGGTTTGTTGGTGTTGTCTAAGATATTTTGTATTTCTATGTGGGCCATTATCCCGGTGAGGGAGCCCTTGTAAGATTTGAAGTTATTTGAATGATAAGCTTAGTTTATAGGCATAACATATGTTAGCTTTTGGGGTATCTCAGAAAACTAATTCCGTATCAGCGGTGCTTGACATGTGGAGGTGTCCGAGAGATACTCTCTATATTGTTAAAGTGACTTTTATGCAATGACTAAAGTGATTTTTTGTAAAGTTTAGTGACTTAAGTGATTTAATTCATCTCAATGAGAGATGAAGTTAGCCATTGATCTCAAGAGATTAAGATCAGATCTTGATTGTTGATCACTATGGAGTTAGGTTTTTAGTCATTGTGAGTTATAAAATTAGATCTAAGGAGAGTGAGAGGCACACAATGAGTGCATAGGAGCAAGAGGGAGTCTTTATCATGTACTTCTTTATGAGTGGGAAGGGATGAGGAAGTGTGCATAGGGGTAGCAAGGAGATAGGATCTAAGTTGGCTAGGCTATTGATGCATTGTAACTCCTCTGATGGGCCATTATCCGAGGACAAGAACCCATGATTTTATATAATAAAATCAAAATCAAAATTGGTCTTCCCACAAGGGTTTTTCTATGGTTGTTTACCCAAAATATCTTGTGCTTTGTGTGTTTGTTTTTTGTTGTTTTAATGTTTCCGCTAAATGTCAGTCGATAACCTAGTTGTGCTAATAATCAATAAAGCGATTTTATTTGGATTGTTAGTTGTGTGCTAGGTTACGGAAATTAAACATGGTATCAAAGATTTGGTCCTGAGGAAGCTGGGATTTGCATGAGGAACGGGATTACAGTAGTGTGAATTTCATATTTGTGGAGGAAAATGTTTTTTATAGGTCTGCGAGAAATTTTAGTTGTGGGAAAAGATGATTTTTTTTTTTTTTTTTAAGTGGAAAATAACCATATGGTACATAATCTGTACATATCCATATGATTCGAATGGTCCCCTAGAGAAACACATTGAGTAATCTAGTTGTGTGGACGTTGTTTGAGGTAGCTCGAGAAATCAAGAATTGTATGTTGTAGTGGATCAATTGACTATAGAGATTGGGATGTTTTGGACGTGAGGACGTGGCTAGGTGACAACATGGAATATGAAGATAAGAGAAAAAAGAGGATGGATGAGGTTGATACGTGGCTCCAGTAGACTGCATGGGCTGCAAAACAGGGTCATCGACAAAGGAATTTATACACACATGGAGGTGCAATGACAATAGTTAAGGGTTGTTGCAGAGAGAGGCTTGACCAACATAGGTGTTTTGAGTAGAAGGCACCAAGGAACAACCATCCACCAATCATATGGGAGGTGAAGCTCTTGAGGAAGTTGTTTGTTGTGAAGAGGTTGAGAGGACAGATAGGAAACAACAGGGCCACAGACTGTTGACAAAGATGGGTAGAGGTAAGGCAATAAACGATAGAGACACAATAGGTCCTGGGTGAGAAAGAATACATGAGTGGAGAAAATAAGTCACCAGAGGTAGCACGTAGAGTTGGGCATGGGATAGGAGACAAAAAACGACCCATGTAGAGGAGGGTCGAGCCGCCAAGGTGTGTATAGATCACAACCATCATCCAGGGGTATTCAATTGAGACTATTAGAGTATGTGGGGTGTCAAAGGGGTCATATAACTAAACAAAGACACTAGTAGGATGCCAATAGGGTAGCCAAGTCATCTGTAGAGGCCCAAAAGATTCCAGGAAGACACAAAAGTTCGAGCAGGTCTGGGAAGCACCTGGGCAGTGGGCAGACTGCTCAAAATTTTCTAGGGAGTGAGTATAACTATTGGGAAACACAATGAGATAGACGAGAAGCCCGAAAAAGGACCCAGGAAACAATAGTACGCTGTGGGAAGCCTTGGGCATAGGTCTGGGCATTAGGCAATAGATGTGGGCAATAAGCAATAGAATTGGTCAGTAGGCCCGGGAGGCCAAATTTGATTAGGTTGTTGGGATGGAAGCATTAGGAATTGGTTGTGGGAAGTGACTCATATATCCATATGATGGGAATGAGGACAATGATCCTTAGTGTTTCATAGAAGGACTCATACTACATGTGAGAAGTGAAGCTAGCATCAAGCATGTAGTGAAGGGGGTTGGATTGGCCAGATTACAACTATAGTTAGGAGTTTATCTAGAGGTGGTAGGAGTAATGTATGTCCCAGGGATAAATTTTATCTCGGTATCAACTTTGGAGGACATGGGGTATGCAATTATGTTCGAGAATGGATAGGTACTCGTAAGTTCATAAGGACCAGATACCTAGGATGCAATAGTGAGGCTTGGCATCAAGGAGGGTATGTTGCATAGGGTGTTGGGACAACCTTCAGTGGGCTCCAAGGGGATCTTGGATCGTATATTATATTATGGTGCAATAGAGGTAGTAGGAGGGTCTTCCTATTCAAAGGGAGTAGCTACAACAACAACATATTTGATGGGGTTAGAGATTGATCTAGGAGGAGGTTCTTCCATAAGTACCTTCCTTGATAAGAGAGAGTGTTATATTTTGGGGTAGCTCGGAAAGGTACTTTTTCATTGGCAGTGGTTGACATGTGGAGGTGTTTGAGAAACACTCTCCAGATTGTTAAAGTGGCTTTTATGTAATGACTAAAGTGAATTTTTGTAAAGTTGAGTGGCTTAAGTGATTAAAGCCATCTCAATGAGAGATTAAGTCATAGTCGTTGATCTCAAGAGATCAAGATCATATATTGATCATTAATAAATTTGGAGATATGGTTTTAGTCATTAGGATTTATAAAATAAGATCTAAGGAGAGTGAGAGGCACACAATGAGTGCATAGGAGAAAGATGGATTCTTGCTCATGTACTTTTGTTTGAGTGGGGAGGGATGAGGAAGTGTGCATAGGGGAAACAAGGAGATAACAACCAAGTGAGATGGATATTGTTGCATTGTAACTCCTTTGATGGGCCATTGTCCGAGGGCGAGAGCACAGGTTTTTATCTAATAAAATCAAACTCATAACTTGTTTTTCTACAAGGGTTTTGCGAGGGGTGTTTACCCAAAATCGTGTTTGCATTGTGTGTTTGTTTTTTGTTGTTTTAATTCTTCTTCTAAATGCTAGTTCGTAACCCAGTTGTGTTAATAATCAATAAAGCAAGTTTATTTGGATTTTTAGTCATGTGATAGGTTATGAAAATTCAACAATATATGTGTGTATTGTGTATGAGATTTTGGTTTCCAGTATTTCTTCCACTATCTTTATTTGAGTTAAATATTCCATCAAGTGCATTATGTTTTGTGAACTGATAATTTGATTTACAACAAGGAAAACACTAGATAATAAGATACCTAAGTGTTGGACTAGGGATTTCAAACATGGTACTAGAGCTTGGACTATGAAAGGGAGATAATATTAGGTTGCACAACGACAGATCTACTAGATTTGAGTGAACATGAGATATATTGAATTCAAATATAGGGTTACAAGAGTAGATATATTGTATCAGGAGTTTCACAGTGGGTATTTGGAGGACCACACATAGATCCACTATCATTTGTAGTAGATCTATTATATTTGTAGGAGATCTTAGCATATCTATAAACGAGTAGGCAAAAATTGAAGGATGAATTTCGAGGAAATAGTTGTACAGAGGTAAAACTTGGTTTTGTAGGAATACAGAGTTGTATGTAGGTTGCAGTGGTAAAATTTGTGTACATACATAGGTTCCAATAAGAAAATTTATGTACATAAGTGGGTTTCGGTAGGAACATGCATGTACGAGATTGTGCAGGTTGTACAAAGGCAATTTCAGCAGTGAAATTCATTGAGTGCTTGAGCCATGAAGGACTATAACTCAAGAAGATTTCAACAAAGAAAATAAGGACTTTCATCTAGAGATCAACTCAAGGGATGTCCATGACTCATAGAGAGGAAGGGTGGTGTATCAAGTGTTCAAGGGAGGAAGTGATTTTGGTGTATCGACCTCAAAGATACCAACATTGTTGATACAAAGAAGACTTCATCGATGTTGATCACATAAATCATGCTAACATGCAAAAGATAGTATCAACTTCAATCAGATAAACCACGTCGACAAGGAGAAACCTATATCGGTGAATATCATTCAAACTTTCTCAATGAAGGATGACTGTATTGATGTTAATCATACAAATATTACTGGTACTAATGATGATGTATCGATCCAGATCGTCTAAACTCTACCGACACTATGTGTGAAGATCAGAAATTTGGCTAAGTGTTATCGAAATTCCATACATTGAATTTGTATTGACGACAAGGTAATGATAACTACCAAAATGGTGAGGGTGCCTTCATGGGTTTGAGATTAAGGTTCATTGCATGGGGTGTGATTCCTATGCTTAGGGTTTTAGAAATGGTTAGTGCAAGAGGAAAACCCATGGTCAGAGGGTTAGAGCAAGGAATATGATCAAATTCTATGAGTGATTAGGGCATGCGAGGAAGGGGGAAGAAGCATCGAGAAATGGTATGGTGCAAAGGGGTGGTAGGGTTAGGATAACCATAAGTAAAATGAGAGGTCGAAAGAAACGATTTCTTGGAGGAATGAGGAAATTAATACCGCATGTCAATATCAAAGAATTAGGAGGGTGAGAGGTGAAAGATAAAAGAATAAGAGTTCAAGGCCGACTCGTACTCCCTCCTCATGGTGCATATATATACATATAAACAAATGAAATTCGAAGGCAGAATAAAATAACATGTGGAGGATGGATTTCCTACCTATTGGTGTGTTGACATGTGGGAAGAGAAGCCGAGGATGAATGAACACCTTCATTGCAGGGATTTTTATCAAGTGCACTCCAATGCTCTCTCTCTCGATGAAAATGGTGAAACTAAAGAGGATTTCGAGGGAGTTTTATAACCTTTCATTCACCCAGCATGCGAAATGATGTATGAAAAGGCATGTATCGATGACGGTGAGTGTTTTGGAGCTGGGGCTTGTTTTAAGTATCAGTGATATTTGTTCAAACCATACTAGTATACTGGTTATGATCATCTAAAACATATCGACACAAATATCTTTTGGAAAGGAGATGATTCCTTCATGTATCGGTGTCGGTCATATCATCGTCACCGATACTAAATTCAAGGTATGTATCGATGGTGATAGGTTGAGGTGTGTCGATGTATTGGCAAAAATGAACCCATCCATGTCAATACATAAAGTGGAACTATTCAACTCCGTAGCGACTGGTGTATCGAGGGAGATGGAAGAAACTTCACCACTGTATCGACGACACAAATGTTATGGTAGTCGATACACTAAAGATAAAATTTGATATTTTTAAAGTGTTGGTGCCTTTTAAGTGTTGGAGGAGAAAATACAAATTCATTGATATTGGTTGTATCTACAAGAAAATCCTTAACCCTCTGATATAGCAAAGAGGAATGATTTTGAAGTTGGAAAAAACTCAAAGTGAATGTTTGACAAGATTCAATGGATATCATGAAGATAACTTGGTTTCTACAGAGTGATAGAGAGTCTTAAGATGAGAAAAGGAGGGTCCCTATTTCTTATGAGAAATTCAGTCTTTGAGAAATGAAATAAGAAAAAATACAAACTTATTGGTTCTTGACACAACATAAGAGAAGAAGGAAGGAACAAACCCTAGAACATATCCTCTCCAAGTAGTTAAGTAAATCTTCAAATGGATTGATCTTATTAGCATGTATTAGTCTTGAACATTCACAATAATATATTTGATAAACCAAGAAAAATTACTAAGAAAGAGAGAGATCCAAGAATTCACACCAAAAACTCCAAGAAATATCTTTTATTTCACTCTGTTATCCGCTTTCCCTAGGCTGTGAAGGAGATATTTTGAGCATGTTGATATACTGTCACATATATCCACATTGTATTGGTCTGTGGCTATGTTTTATCATCTCGTAGATCCACTGTGTATTTCTCGTCGCTATGATTAGTTCATGTCATGGAGGTATAGATCCACATTGTATCCTTGGCGGCTATACCCTTATTCAGTATCATCATGGATCCGCAGTGAATTTATTGGCAGCCATAACTTAAGTTCTTTGTTACTCAAGAATAAGTATGTCTGCCTTGGGTTCAAAACACATGATAACATTTGTTTGATGGTCGTTTTCAACTTCTACCAAAATCTACAAAGCGCTTCAGTGATCATCTTCCGTCTTCTGTCCCATTATCAGTGTCGCAAGTGTCGCACTTTTTTCGCAATTTTCATAAATGTCACATTTTCGTTCTGCATATGTCGCATTGCAATTGACACCATCGAAACACTTGATACATCCTCTAATACATGTTGGAATGGGAAATCACATAATTTGACAAGCTAATAATTTTTTTTTCCTTGAGAAATGGTCATCTTAATGAACTTTTGAAAGAACATCACTCCCATGCTCATATGCAGGGAGCGCTAATGCTCCCTGTCCATCTAGCAGGGAGCATTTTAGTGCCCTATTTCCAGTTTTGAGGGAGCACCGATTGGTTGAGAGAATCTTGGCAAGAAATCCCCCTTATCTCTAAGGACAACTAGAGATGATCCGAGTTGGTTTGGCTCAAATCCAATCTTTAGGTTTCATCTAAGGGAGATGCCACAACTGATGGAGTTATATCCTCAACTTATTCCAAATATAACTAAGGTGGTTGAGCCTCTCAAAGCCTATAAAAGAAGGCATTCTCATGGTGAAATGGAGGAGAATATCAGAAAAATGTATTGTCATTTTGATCGTGGATATTTTGATCAAAGGGTTGGACAAGGAGGACTTGGAGAGGTTGTTGCAACTGCATCTATAGATTTTAAGTGCATTGTAATGTTCTCATTAATATATGCTTGGCCTGTTCCCTTCAAGTTTTTGTACAATTTCATATGCTTGTATTTTATTGATAAATTTAGTTTAAACTAATCTTGGTAGAAAAGGAAGTATGTGTTGTATTTTCCCTCTATTGGATTGCAGATCTCATTAAGGATTTTGAATATCGAGTTCAACCTGGACTAAACAAGGATAAGATTCAGAAAAAGGTACATCATACTTTCTTCCTCTTTTTCCTTTGACTAGTTTAACTACATTTAAAGGAATGTTAGTATGCAATGTTAAATCATCTTTCTGTCTTGGTAATAAGGGTCTAGGATCCAAGAGGATATTCACCTGTCCGCAGGGGAGTTTTCCTACAAAACTCACCCAAGAAATTTCCTCGCATATCCTTCCATCTATTGTTTCTTATCACAAGCCAATCTCCCTAAACTTAAATAACCCGTGGAACTTCGGTCCTCTTCCCTTCCTCTTTAACCCTCTCTAGATTGAAAATCCTTCTATCCCACCAATCATTCAGAATTTGTGGTCTTCCCCTTTCTCTGGATCCCCAAATTATATATGGGAAAGCAAGCTAAAGCCTTTCAAAATAGCTCTCCAAAAATGGGTGAAAGCTTCCTATATCCCACCACAACAAGAAAGGCAAGAAAATATTGAACAACTTATGAAATTTCAAATTCGGTTAGAAGAAGAGGAAGTCATCGAGACACTTTTGAATCAAGAAAAAGAATCCCATCAACAACTACACCACTCCCTATGTAGAGAAGAAGAACACTGGAGATTGAAGTCCATAAGTCTTTGGCTAAAAGCAAGAGAATCAAATACCTCATTCTTCCGCAGACAAGCACAAAATCAGAGGAAAAAAATTACAGTTACTTCCATTCTTTCAAACACTGGCCAACAACTCGATACCTTTGAAAAACTCAAAGAAGAGGCCTTCCATCACTTTTATTTATTATACCAGCAGTCAAGCAATGAAGGAACGAATGAAGAAATTCTATATATTCAAGCCAATATTCCAAGCATAGTCTCTAAGCATGAAAATAATCAATTAGTCAGGGAGATAACTGAAGAAGAAATATCCAAATCAATTTGGGACATGGACCCTGACAAAGCCCCTGGGTCTGATGGGTTTCCAATCATATTTTACCGATCCTTTTGGGCCACCATAAAACGAGATCTAAAGAAAATTATGAATTACACTCTCCAAAAGAAGAAAATTGGAGGAGCTACAAACTCCACCTTCCTAACTCTCATACCAAATATTCCAACCCATCTAACTTATCTCGCTTATGTCCCATATCCCTTGCTTTCAACTCTAATCTCAAAAAATCAGGGAGGATTCCTAAAGAACAAACAAATTACAGACAATATCGTGCTAGTTCAAGAGGCCATACATTCCAGCAAAAAAATAAAATCCCTAGGTATGTCCATCAAGCTAGATATGGTGAATGCTTTTGATCATGTCAAACACTCTTTCCTGTACTCAATCCTCAAAGGTTATGGGTTTTCTGAAGAATTTATTTGCTGGATCAGGGCCTGTATCGACTCCCCTTGGATCTCCCCCTTAATAAATGGCCGACCTTCTCAATTTTTCAAGGCCAGTAGAGGTCTCGATCAAGGATGCCCCCTTTCCCTCTTCCTTTACATACTAATAGCATATTCTCTCAGTCGAAAACTAGAAGAAGAAATAAGAAAGGCAGGACTCTCGGGGTTACTTATTGTGAGGGGGATCAAGGAAATAAATCACTCTAAGTTTGTAGATGACACACTTATTTTGGGGGCGACCTCTATAATTATAGATAATCGCTTTAAGAAAGCTCTCAACTCTTTTCTCTCTTCTTCTGGAGGAAAAATGAACTGAACTAAATGCAAGATCTATGGTTGGAACTTCCCAGGGCACATCAAAGACCATATTTCCAGAATTTTTGTATTCCATATCATCACCACATCAAACTACTCCAAATATCTAGGTATGCCAATTTTTCTAAATTCTTATGGCACTACGGCTTGCATTGATAAAATTCTTGCAAGAATTCAATGTTGGGGAGGTCGTTGGCTAAATCCAGCTGGAAACTCGGTGCTTCTCAAATATGTACTCTCATCACTCTCCATTTTTCTATTCTCTGGCCTTCTTTCCCCAAACGACATTCTCGAAAAAAATTCTACAGCTCTCTGAAACTTCCTCTCGACTGGAGGGAAAAAAAATATAAAAAAATTTCACCTTCTCAATTGGAAACAAGTCTGTCAACCTCTCAACAAACTAGGACCTGTTATCAGGGATCCTATTCTAATGAACACTTCTTTGGGAGCAAATCTTTCTTGGTGTATTATCACAAGAACTATAGATTGGTCGAAATTGGCTATAATAGACAAATATTTCAACTCCTTAAGGTTATGATGCCTTGATGTCCTCCCTTCCCCTCTCCCTGGTTCTCCTATTTGACCCCTCCTAAAAAATTCCTTCCCCCTTATCAAATCAAAACTCTCCTAGGCCCTGGAGAATGGAGCACACATAAACGTCTGGACTGACGATATCTTGGATCTCGAACCGTTGAATATTCAAGAGTCTCTTTGCCCCCTAAAAGACTAGTGTTATATCGAAGGTCCCTTCCTTCTCAAGGATTTATGCATTTGGAACTCTGATGGGGACTGGATGAACTGGAAACCTCCAAACACTCCTTACCACCTAAGACCTATGATCTCCACCTTTTTCAATAATTTAGTTGGATGTGCATCCACCCACCACTCTTTATCTGACTCCTGTTGTTGGGACTCCACAAAATTTTCAGTCAAAGATGATTATTCACTCTTGCAATCTTATGATCAGGCTCCCCTAGTCTCCAAAATTTGGAAATAAATCTGCTTCATCCCCTCTCTGCCCAAAGTAAACTTATTTTGTTGGTTGATGGTCCATGGAAAAATTCTAACAACAAAAAATCTGCAAAAACATGGAATTCAAGGCCCCTCCCGATGCCCCTTGTGTCTCTCAGCCTTTGAATCCATTCCCCACCTCTTCCTTGAGTGTCCCTTCTCTTCCCAAATCTAGACTCTCCTTTTCCTTCCCCTCCCTCACCCACCCCCCCTGGCCCCTCCTCTTGAGTCTTGGAA